>VURO01019135.1:0-10080 GCA_015108175.1 Pelvicachromis taeniatus
CAGTCTGCCGTTGGTCCAGTTCAGTTCAGTTCACTTTAGATCAGCTCGGATCCCCGGATGAGCCGCTGGTTCTCACAGGAGGTAAATTGAAGTAAACCCGGATCTGAAGGCAGTTTAACCCTGGACAGCCCGAACCGGAACACTCTGTTTGTTTCTGTTCGACCCGAAATAAGCAGCATAAACAAGCAGGGCGGAGGGAGGGAGTGGGAGAGCCTCCGTTAACGTAACGTCCGTGACGTCGCTCCGCTGCTCCGCTGGTTTTTCACCAGCACGCCGGGCGTCTGGGGGGGTCCACACCGGGATTTACCAAGTGATCGATTAATCCAACAGGAGCCTGAACCGTGGGATCGGTACGCGTGCCATGATGGAGAGGAAGAGGACGGACTGTCCCGCTCTGCCGCCCGGTTGGAAGAAAGAAGAAGTGATCAGGAAGTCCGGGCTGAGCGCCGGAAAGAGCGACGTCTACTACTACAGGTAACCCATCACACTAATCGATCAGTGGTCACACAGGAAACTGATAATCAGTGAGCGGTTCAGCTGTGGTACCCGCTGGACTGTTTGTGAGCTCACCTCTGTTCACACTCAGTGGACCTTCTGTCTCAGAAGTTACAATGTAGCGCACAGTAGCAAAGTAGCCAATCAGAATTCATTCTTAATAACAGCATTACAACAATGTAACAATGTCTGTATGACCAGAGCTGTGGCAGCAGGGCCAGGAACAGCTGGGTGACAGAAGCAAGCCAAACCAAAGTGCTTGAACATTGGTGGGAAGTTCATCCAGATATTGAGATTACAGTGGACACACCTCATACCTCCATAAATGTGCAATATGAGCAAAAATGAAACCTACACTGAAAGCTAAAAAACCCCTGCTGTCTCTCTAAAGTCCACCTGAGGCAGGCTGTAATAGTGAGTCAGTATCCGTAGACCCCAATATTAAAATGTTGGAGTTGACGGTGTTCAGTTTGCGTTTTAAGTAGTTACTCATTTGGGTTTTATCAGGGCCTACATATAGGCTTCAAGGTCTCACGGGTGTTGGCTCATTTGACTCTTTAAATTGAACCTGTCGATTTATTCTTTTGGTATCATTAATGTCATTAAATGACGAATAAAATGGCTTTATGCGTGGTTAATTGTACCAACAGACCACACACACACAAAATAAGCCCTATACTCTAGTTTTGACGAGTGACGTTGTAGTTTTTAGTCAGTTAAATAGCAGTGAGCATAGTGAGCATCTGCTATCTAAATCCCAGAATGTTGATTCATTTAGTCTGACTTCTTTGGTCTCAGCTGACTTTATTAACAATACACTTGCATAACCGCCATTGCTTAACAATGAATTGTCATGACCGTTAATGGCCATGAGTACTATTCACAGAGGTGGCCGTTACCTTTTCACATAAACTGCCTTCTTGACCTCCTCAAGTCAAAGAAGGAAATGACCATCTTTGAGCCAAGGAAGGAACCTAAGAGGACAGCTTTCAGTATCGTTTAGTGCTGTGATTGCAGCCATTCTCCAACTCTCAGTGAGTAGAACTCATGGTCATTGATTAACTGCAGTGACAATTTGCATATGAATGAGCATGAAACTGATCTGATCTGCTCATTGTTATGCAATGGCGCTGGTTTAGATCGTTATGCAGTTGTACCGTTTTTAAACTGGTGGAAACCTGCAGAATGCTGAGCCTCGAGTCACTTGGATGACTTCCCCGTGAAAATGTTGCGTTCAAACTGTGTATCCAAGCTAACATTAGCTGATAAGTTAGCACTCCTCTCCTTGTCATGTCTTGCTCATGAAAACCTAAATGGTAGTGGCTAAAATTCTAACACTGAACCTACATAATATGTAATCCAAAATGGTAAATGGACCGGCTCTTACATAGCACGTTTCTACTCTACCGGGGGACCCTTTTTTACCCATTCACACCCATACATCTATGCTGTTTTTTACGTAAGTGCTTTCTATCAAACATTCACATTCACACTGATGGAATTAGTATGCATCATGAATGCTACAACAAAGGTGGACAATATGCCTGGTGCTCAGTCTGTGGCTTTCAGTCAGACTCTGGGACCACGGCGTTTCATTTTGTAGCCATTTCCCTCGTTGCCAGGTTTCAAAAATGGCCGATTTCCGTGAATGAAACGCTCTTATGACTCATCGGGTGTCTGCGCTAACCAGCCAATCATTGGCATGCAGTCTGAAGACATCACATTTCAGTACCTACTTGGATCGCTTTGGAACCTCGACCGAGCAGCTCTATTTGAGTAGAAACTAAAGGAAAAGAGATCAAGAAAGTGGGCATCTTTGATATACAGTCTATGTGTTTATCAACCTTAAGGAGAGTCTGAATCTGAAAGTGGCTTGTGGTGTCTAGTTTCAGTGCCACTTGTACATCTATTTAACGCCTCCTGCCAGCCACATGACTCCCTTATTGACATAGCCCGGGTAAAAAAACAGCATGTTGCACTGATACCAGCAGGTATCGTGCAAAGCTATTATCTCCTATTGCTGTCCAGTAAGATAACCACTCATTCTAGCAGGGTTAGGCCTCTCTCCTGTTTGTGTCAGAGACAAACTACTGCTGGAAATGTGTATAACACTGAAGGTCCCGTCCCTGCGCTCAGAAAGCCAACCGTCTGCTTCATAAAGCCGGGAAACATGAAGCTGGGTGTGCCGTTTGTGCCGCTGTTGCCCGAGTTAGCTGGAGGAGACTGTGGAAGTTTCACTTCAGCTTTCTATAATAGCTTTTTAAATAGCCTTGAAGACAAGTACTGCAGCTGTGACGGAACTGTGTGCTGTTCAAATAATAGACTGCATGACAAATTTTACTTTCTGTGTTTTGTGTAAAGCACATTTAAACACAGCTTTCATGGACCAAAGTGTTGTATTAAGTATGCACATTCATATACGCACTCATGTAATTACATAAAAAAAAGTAAAACGTGGACACAGAATACAGAATTATCAAACACCAGCACCCAGCAGTTACAGACGCAACAGCAAATGGGAGCTTACTGAGCTGGGGAGGTCCGAGAGTAAAGGTCTGTTCTGACCTGACTTCAAAGCAGAGATGGAGGGCACCTTTTACAGCAGGTAATAACTGATTCCACAGACGTGGAGCAGTGCTTGCCAAAGCTCTGTCACCTTTTTGTTTGAGGTGTGACCTTGGGACATGTAAGAGGTCTTTGACAGTGGATCTGAAAAATCCCAGGACCTGAATGTAAATGAATGAGGCTGGTTAACTGGGGCTTTTAAAACAATCGGTAGGTGATCTGGGGTTTTCCTGCTTCAAAATGCATGTTTAGGGGCGATTAGGATCACATGCATTTAAAGGCAACGGCTCTGTGTCATCTTACAGAGTGTCTGTCTAACAGATAAACAAAAGGGTATTTTAAGCTTGGGTTAATCATTTCTTTGTTACAGTTAACGAAGAAATGTGGTTAAACATGGTTTTTAATAATATTGAACATTCAAGTGAAAGGGACACTGCCCCAAGTGTGCCAAGTACCACAGTATATGTGTGTGTGTGTGTGTGTGTGTGTGTGTGTGTGTGTGTGTGTGTGTGTGTGTGTGTGTGTGTGTGTGTGTGTGTGTGTGTGGAGAGAGAGGAATGCTTTTAATAAGAGCATGCTATTGTTGCAGTAAGTTAAAAATGCTTTCATCATTTTTAATTTCAGTTTATTACATTTTGTTCTAGTTTTGTGGTGAGTTTTTCGTTCACTCTCATTAGTCTAGATTTATTTGGAATATGAGGGCGTATATTAAAGGTATTTTCTGTCATTTTTCAAATTTAACTAAATCGTTCACCACCAGGTAGCACACCTCAACAGGCTTGACTTTTTTTTACATGATGCCATTGCAAGAGTGCACTCTAACTAATAGTTAAAATGAGTCATTGTGCCGTGCGACAGACTGGCGACGTGTCCGGGGTGTACCCCGCCTCTCGCATTAGGCCCGCTGAGATAGGCTCCAGTCCCTCCCGCAATCCTGAATTGACCAAGCAGAAGAGGATGGATGGATGACTCATTGCATCATCTTGTCATACAAGTTTGTATTACATCAAAGTACAGTTCAGCCACAGTTCAACTTGAGTTTATATCTCTTTCAGCACAACACATAAATGAGTGGGACATAAAAGAGTTACCAAAAATGTGATACATAAAGTATTTCTAAATTCTTTTTACTACTATTACTACTACTAGTGCTGTGTGACACTGCACATTTTACTATCTATACAATATCAAGTAAATACAGGACTTTTATTGCCAATACCAATACTGATAGTGATACTGTTAACCAATAAAGGTATCTGATCACTAAATCACTGTTATTTTTACTTCCCACAAGAACCAGTTTATAAAAGAAAACACACTTTTCAGCTTTTTGTGTGTTTTGAAACTGTGTTTTTTGGATATCTTGAATATAAAAGCGTTTGTCTCCAAAGCACTTTGGGTCACCTTCAGTTGTGTAAATGTTCAGTAGGCTATAAATAACAAAGACGTAACAGTCGACACAAAAAGGTCATCCATTTTTCATACTGCATATTTTAGGTATATTTTTTCTTTTCCGAAATAAAAGACTTTATTTAGCAGCCGGCTACTTACTGAACATAGAGGATCAAAAGTAAGTATAGAACGTATTGTGTTAATATTGATCCAATACCAATACCAGTGTATGTATCGATGTCATTAATATTTGGTGGCAGTTTCTTTAAATTCTATTGATATCCTTTGGGAATTTTTGAATCTTTAGAATTATTTTAAACATAGATAAAGGTCATGTTAGCTGGAATCATGTGGTCACAAAACAAACAAATCAGGCATCATTTTGCAAATGCATGTGCTTGACATATAAAGGAGGACATGTCCATGCACCCTAATCACAACATCTCTGTCTGTTTTGCAGTAAATTATAAAAAAATAAATAAAACAGACACACAAAAAATCAGTTGTGAGTGAGATGCAGCATCACTTCGCTTTCACTGTTTCTGCACTTTTCTTGCCCCCTGCGTTTCTTTTATCCAGTAAAAGTGCACTCAGGCAGGAAAACCTCGGCATCTGTGTCTCCCTGCCTCAGAAATACTCCTGCCTCAGCTCTTCTCCAGAGCAGATCAAAGTTGAGTCTGGAGCGTTGCCTGTTACGTTTTTCCTTTTTGCTCAGCACTCTGCGTCAGATCGCAGAGGAAGTCGCTCCTGGTGCAGCTCTGCGGCGTCGCAGCCTTGCCGCAGAGCCGGCGGCTGTTCTTTACTTCCTGTTGATCTGCACGGCTCGGGTCTGCCTCTGTAGCAGCTCTGAGACGTCTGAGCTCCGTCACATCCTGAAGGCTCACTTTCAGTTTGGTTTGTGAAGTGACTCATCACTTCCAGTAAGAAAACCAGTCACAGCAGGTCAGTTTACTGGAAGAGCAGCAACGCCCTGCTGAGGCCTCCACTGGTTTTTAACAAAGTCATGTTTATCAGGACCCATTATTTCACACCCATGCGCAATATTTTCAGGCCATAAGAAAACACAGTCTTTCAGTTATAGACCGTAAAATATCACCCTGACTAACACAAGAGACGCTCAGTGAAATGCTGGAAGAATAGTAAAAGTTACTCTCAGTTCTGCTGCTGCTGGCTACGTGAATGTGTCTGTGCCTTTATGCGCTGGACGTCTACACCATTAAATACCCTGAGGACACACTCACATACGAATATTACATATATAAAGATTAACTTTGACCCGTAGCTTCAGTTCATGATGCACAGCTCTTTTAAAGCATTTACGTTAGGTTGCGTTCAGGACTCTCCCTGGACCTTTGCAGCACCTCGATTCTTTTCTTTTCAGTCATTCAGTTGTAGATTAGCTGCTGTTCTTGGGATCATAGCCTGTTGCATGACCCATTTTGGGGCCAAGCTTTAGCCACAGGATAGATGGACACATTTGACTCTAGAATACTTTGGTACAGAGAGGTGTTTATGGTCAACTCAGTGACTAAGGTCCCCAAATCCTCAGCCCTCCACCGCCGTACTGACAGTTGCTCTCAGGTGTCTGTGCTGATATGCTGTGTTTGCTTTTCTCCAAATATGGTGGTGTGCGCTATGGCCAAACAGCTCCCTTTGGTCTCGTCTGGTGGTTTGTTCAGATGCAGCTTTGCAAAGCTAAGCCGTGCTGCCATGCTCTTTTAGAGAGAAGAGCCTTTTCCCCTGGCAACCCATCCCAAACAAGTTGTACTCGTTCTCTTTTTCTGATTGTGCTGTTATGAACGTTAACATTTAACAGGCTGACTGAGGCCTGCGGATTCTGAGATGTAGCTCTTGGTTTTTTTTTTGCAGTTTCAATTTGACTTTCAGGTGATTTTTTCTGGGATGTCCACTCAATACTGGCGACCGTCTTGAATGTTTTCCATTTGTGAATAATCTTTCTCACGGTAGAATGAAAGACTTCAGATTGTTTGAAATGGGATTATAACTGATCCCAGACTGATGGGCAGCATTGTGTTTTGCTTTTATAAAGGTGTTCGTGTTTGCTGATGATCAATTCATCAAATGCATTACCTTTAGAAATTAGGCAGGGTTTCAAGCAGGAAACAGGGTTTTTCACTCAGCTACAAACAAAAAGCAAAAGGTTCTGTTTAGTATGTTAATACAGACTCATTGGCTTATGAGTATGCACACTTGCTTAATAATAATCCATATTTATGTTACAGCCTCTGAGTTCATGGTCTTTTATCCCATTATGTCAGCTTTCCTCTCACTGACTCTGCATGGCGAACGAACGAACGAACTAACGAACGAACGAACGGACGGACGGACGGACGAACAAACAAACAAACAAATAAATAAATAAACAACAAACACAGGTGGGAGGGGCTTCTGTACTCACTTTCTGAGATGACCGTGTTACACTTATCCCCTCTCTTTGACATAGAGTGGCGTAAGGAAGTGTGAGCTTCCGGCTCACAGGGATTACCTGTGCACGCACACTGACCCCAGGCCATGTTAGGCACTCACCACTGATAATATAGTATAGGTTCCCTTTATGATGTTATGACTATGACTTTTTAATGACAGTGTCTTTTCCATTTTTTCCTTCAGTCCTACAGGAAAGAAGTTCCGGAGTAAGCCCCAGCTGTCCCGTTACCTTGGAAATACATTAGATCTGGCATGTTTCGACTTTCGCACGGGCAAGATGATGCCCGGAAAACTGCAGAAAAACAAACAGAGATTCCGACATGACCCACTGAGCATGGGCAAGGTAACGCAGATGGATCACACCTGAGTGGGAGGGACTGTGTGTGCGTGTGTGTATGTGCGTTGTGCTTTAACAGATTAACAGATTAACAAAAGTCTTCCGGCAACAGGTTGAAAGGTCACAGGGTCAGCTGACAAGAACTTTGTGCTTATTTACCCGTCATGTGAATATACCCGAGTCACGCAGACTTATTTGCATAGATAAAAACGCAGCATTAGTGCATTAGTGCATTAGTGATAAATAAATAACATAACCATTTTACTGCACGTTCATCTGAACCTCATGTTATCGGAGAGTCAGAGAGACTGAGAGCGGATTGAGATGATATTCCGTCTGATAGCAGAGTGATTTTGTGTCCTCTGTTTGAGGAAGTAACCTGCTCACATGTGCATAACAAACATCAGAATGTTGATTACCGTAAGCGCAGACCTGTTTCTCCACATGCAGAATATGGTCTGCATCCTTTCTGAAATATACACCAGTGGGGTACTTGAATGATGACTTAGACCTCACAGGCTTCATTTACGCTCCAAATTATCCATGTCGACTCAAAAGCTGACTGTGTGCATATCCGCACGGAAGGGTAATCCCAGCAGTCGTGTTATCAGGGACAGCCCCGTCTCCTGGGTATATTGACCCGGATGTATCTTACCCTCCTCGGTTTTACAGCATTGCGCTTCCTTGGTCTCCTCACTGTTGTCACTTTATTTTTCCCTTGGGCGTATTTTCAGTTATATTTACCTCCATCTCATGGATATTTAGACTCAGATCTTAAACCTGGGAGGGCTAAATTAAAAAGTCAGGTAAGGATGTGTTGTTTTTGGGCTGGATTTGGTGGAACAAGTCTAATGTTCACACTGAGAAAGCTGGTTATATCGAACCCTTTTATTCACACATTACTATCTTTGAGGTTTCTCCTTATTTGGCCTGAGATATGTTTGGGCATTTTGAAAGTGGGAGAAGTGGATGATTAGTTAAAATAGTTAGTCAGTCGTTAAGGATAACAGTGAAGAACTCTTCTGAGTTTGGACACATGCAGTTTGGGCTCAAAGATTTCCATTCAAATTTGTCAAATGGGTGAAAATGTCAAATAAAAAAAAATGTAAACTTGGTTTATAGCCCCATAAATAACAACATAATGATAACGATGAAGACAACTGGGATCACGTTGATGGCTTTAGATGATATTATGAAAGCACAAAACCTTTAAAAGTCCATAAACAAGCAAACACTTAAATTATGAATCCTAACGAATTTATAAACTACAGGGATTTTAAAGCTCCAGATTCCCTCAATGAATCTTTTTTAAAGTTGATTTTCTTCTAATAGTTTGAATGAACCAGATGATTGGCACATTAGTAAAAACAAAAAGTGGACTTGTCTACTTCCATTCTGGTGTTTTAATTAACACTCGTCCTAGTTAAGGATAATCTGAATGTTAGTTTGCGCTGGGCCGGGGCTTGTCTCGATCTTCAGGGTGTTTTCTCTCAGAAGCGATACGCTGCTTTTGGTTTGTTTTGCTCTGGATGTCTTCTCTTCTTCAAAACCAATCTGCATCATCAGTTTGGCTCTGACTGGTGTTGGTTGTTTCTCTGAATTATTTCTTGTCTCGTTGGTCTTATCGACGTTATGATCTAAAACATGCCATGGTCATCTGCGTTTTAAATTATGAGTGTTAGATCTGCTCTCCTTGCCTTTTCTCTTGGGCACACAAATAGGTGGTCCTGACTACAGACCCGGTAAGCTCACATCTAAACTGTGGATAATTTAAGGAGAACTAGGGTGGGTAATTCTAGGGAATTTTTCCCACAGTTGTCTTTTCATACATTTCATAAATGTCAGCTTCAGACGTGTTCTGACTACTGGAAATGACTACAACTGGAAATGGCTGGGATATGACGCCTACTCGCTGGTGGTGAACGTCTGGTTATGGCCAGAAGAGTTCAGAGCTGCAGTGCATGTATGAAAACAGCCTCAGACCAAATAAATCCTCCAGTTCAGCCTCTGTAGAGACTGTAGATTGAAGATGTGAAGTGTACATATATTATACGAGTCTGAGCTAAAACGCATTGAGTGAACAGTTAGAGTAAAAAGTGCTTTATAAATATCAATCAATTCAACATTTACTGTGATCACTGACTGTAATCAAACAGAGATTGTGTATGGTTGTTTAAATGGTGTGGACCAATCAAAGGTGGAGTAGGGTGAGTCTTCGCAGAAATTAGAAAAAAATAGCGCCTTCGGAGAGAGACGAGCCTTGGCAAGATTTACTTGCTAAACGGATAATCTACGACCTCAGTGTTAATTTCATCATGTGTGTGTTTGTGTGTGTGCTGTGTTGACACGGTTTGCAACCCTGTACTGGTGCTCTTCACACTTCATTACTTGCGAGCACAGAGACACACAAACACGCACTTCCTGTTGTTGTCTCAGCTTACAGTTAACCATTTAAGCTTAAATCAAACACTCACAGAGACAGAGACATATGCAGGTTTAATATTTCTGTCTCACCTATAGGAAGGTAAATGTGACCTGTAAGGAAGAAAGGAACAGGAGAAAGCAAAAGTAAGAGAAGGATAAAAGAGAGGAAGGACATGAAGATGAAAGGGAAGGAATGTAGGAAGTCAGGAAGCAAAAGAAACCCAATACCAGCATTTGGATTTGCGTCTTTCTCATGCAGGGAGGGAAACCAGACCTGAACACAGCTCTGCCCATCAGACAGACAGCCTCCATCTTTAAACAGCCCGTTACCAAGGTTACGAGTCACCCCGGAAACAAGGTGAAGACAGACCTGCAGCGAGCAATCGAGCAGCCCAAACAGGTGAGACGCTGAAACACAC
>VURO01019136.1:0-11664 GCA_015108175.1 Pelvicachromis taeniatus
CATTACAAATGTCTTTAATGACGGCAGGAGAGGAAGACCAGCCAGTGGCATAATCACACCTTAGATATTTCACATGGTCGTATAAATAGAAAATGAATTGGCTGTGCTCTACTGATGAGTTGCTCTGATCATTTTGCTTATCATTCAAGAATACCCAAGTGTCACTAAGTGGGCCATTGATCGACTCACATTTAAACTCAGGCCTCGTCATGAGACCTCATTGATTTACTCCAATACATTTATATGCAACACCCATTTCTATATAAATCCATCTTATTGACATAACATTTGTAGGAATTCAGCTGCTTTCAAATGGTTAGCATGTCATTAGTTCCCGACAATCAGAGCTCGATACTTCAGCTACGAGGAGTCGAGTAAAGTATAAATCAATTGATGAAAACCCTCGTGGTATTGATTTAGATTTTAGAATGTGGAGCGCCATATGGACTAGCGTGACTCTCAGCACAGAAAAGAATAGACCTGAAGAATACTGACGAGGCTTCTTGCGTCTGCTCCCACAGCAGCAGCCCATCCAAAAAGCAGAAGCAGAAAGATTCTAAATATGCGAGTGATTACTCGTTCATTACATCTGTAGTGCACTCTGAAGTGCTTCTGCTTATATTCAGCGAGGTATAGCAGAATTCTGAACAGATGTTGACAAGATACTTTACTGAATATCCTTAAGGGAGGGGGAAAAAAATAGTGGAATCCAAACACAAGAAGCAGCATAATTTATGATAGGATTTGTTTCTCATCCCCCTTTTCTGACTATTTCTACCATCTCTCAAAGGATAGATTTAACAGCACTACTCCAAGATTATATCCTGAGCACACTTCTGCTTGTCAACTGTGTGCTCATAAATCTTAAGGGAGCTTGGAGGAGGGAGACGCGCACTTGGATTGACTGTAGAATATTCTTTGAAGGCCTTTTGTTTGACTGGCAGGCCCTGAACAGAACAGCGACACAGGTATTTGGGAGGGTGTCATGGAAAGGACAATGACTGTTTGATGATATTCTTTTATGGTGACGGAAAAAAGGACTTACTGCACTGGTGGCCCTGGACCACGACGTCTTTGATGGCCAGCAAGCCTCGCTGCCCTGAGGTTACGGCTTCAAACACAATCTGAGGAAGAGAAAGGAGAGTTATAACACCAATGACAAATGACCACATCTTCAAATGACACCTGAGTGAGGCTGTCTGCGCGCATAAAGAAGTCCAGCTCTTGCTAATGCCCCCTGCTCCATAACCGGACTGCAGCTGGTGACACAGCTGCAGGCCACTGGCATTATTTCCTCAGTATGTCACAGCTGATAGGTGTTATGACATGCAAGTGTTAAATTAAGTTTGAAACAGAGTGTGAGGGGTGAGAGTCCAAACATCAGAGCAATGCTTGAAACTCAATTTAGCTCAAGTTTACCCCTCACTTACGTGTATCTGATCATTTGATATTAGCCGCCAAGGTACTGCTTTCCACATTACAGTTCTTCAGGTTTAGATCACGAAAGGAGGGAGTCGGCCTTAAAGTTTCCCTCTTTTAGTGGAAAGGGGTCGACTTTAAAAGAGAAGACAGATTTAAAGAAAAAAAAAACTCCATCTTTATTAAATTGATTACATTGTAAATCCATTAGTGTAATTCTATGCTAAATTTATATAATATTAATTTGATTTTAGCAAAGTAGGATCAAAATATTATACGTTTTCATCATTATTAGTAAGATTAGTAAGATGTTCCACTATTAGTTTTACTCTTTAATCTGCACAGCTAATACAATAGCTTAGTAACACACTATAGTATTTCCCTTCCCAGGAAGTTCCTGCTTATAAATATTTAATACAAACTACTCTAACCCATTTGGATTTGACAGTTTGCGCAACACAATGAGTTTAAGCTAAGATTTTAAAAGTAGGCAAAGCACAAAACCTATGAACAGCTGGTAGTCTCAAGTTTCTTTGATGTGAAATGTACAGAAGTTGCCACAAAAGTTAGATTACGTAAAAAAAAATAAAAATAAAAAAAAACCTTTAGAAATGTGAGCAAATCATCACTTCAGTACAAAATTAACGTGTCATCTCTTACACGAGGAGGGACAGTTGCCTGTAACATTTGCTCTGTGGTGAGTGTTACTTAGTTGACAAGTTTCCATCTCTGGCAAGAGAAACTTGAAAATCAAGTGCAACTGTGCTGTGTGGGACTAGAGTAACCCTATTTTAAGGGTCAAGATCTCCTGCAAAACAAATGTTCCAAAGCACTGGCAGAGGGTGTGTCCTTGCAGAATGTCAGAGTTATGCACTCTATGGTCTGCAGTGTGATAAAAAGGGAAACAGAATGCCAGTCCCTTCCCAAACTCAGGGTGTGGTGCAGAGAGCCATTACACCACATGTGCTACAGCTACACATGTTTGGCGTGCCACGATTCCCTAAATACAAGCTCGTATCTTCCGGTGAAACACATACATTAATGCTCGTGTTCCATGTGTGGCGTCACCCAGAAACTTATGTCCTGCTAGTGCCACACAGATTTATCTCCGAGATTCTCTTTGTAGCCTAGGAATGTGGAGGCGGAGATAGTTACCATTGTCATCTGGGAGGCAGGATGCCTTCAGATAAGGCTGCCTAATTATAAATTTCTTTTTTTGTCTCATGAAATATGAAAGTGAGTGTCTTGGGTGCCAATTATGGCCTCATTACAGACTAATTTAAAGGAAATTAAAAGGCCAACCACTCCATATATCGCCACCAGACAAATGAACTGGCCCCCACACTCTAATTGAAATCCTTTGTTTGTGCAACAGACATCAGTCAGGCTGCCTAATAGCTGTGATATAATTGATTCCAACATCAATAATAGTGCAGTGCATAATTGGGCCTGACCCACAGAGTGAAAATGTTCACATGGGACGAAGCTGTTGATATCACAGGAAAGTTCACCATTCTCATTTGTCAGAGGTACAGACAGTGAACCCAGCGTTCAATGCCTACACCGCCACATGGGTTATTCCTCAGGGGCTTGGCTAAGTACAGCATTACAGCAGAATTGATTAGCTCTGCCATGGACTCCGTTGTATTAAAAATCAAGACAGATAACCACATTTCTGTTGTTCTGTCTTTTTATAACCTTGCCTGAGGATAAATCATAGGTTTTTATCTTATGCACAAAGTATTTAAATAGCATGCGCACGACACACATTGCTTCCAGATTCGTGAAAATTATACTGTTTTGCACCGCGATCAGCAGTTCTGGAAATAAATGACAATGTCAATTAAAGATTTAGGGATAGCCTGACAGGAGTAATTATCAAAAGCTGAAATGCTCAAGCCTTACTGGTAATTAAAAAATAATTTCCAAGTATCAGGTGGCTTCCCTTTGACAATTGCGTAGGTTACCATGCAATTAAAGATACCTATAATTAGCACCATGTTGTTAATTAGTGACAACTTCAAGCACTGGTCTCCTTTCTTGACTGTTGCTGAGATCACAGCATCCTCACATTTGACCATGTTGTCAGTCTTGGAACAATTACAAGCAAAGCTGGGTTTGAAAGGCAACAGATGTTGGAAATTTCCCTTGACACACTGGAAAACAAAATGGGTCTAACCGCTCACCTAAGATGCAGAAATGTACTGAAACATAACCGCACACGTCAAAAGGTTCAGCTGTCACAGAAATTCGTTTGTCAGAAGGAAGCAGCAGTTAATGTCAAAGTGTCTGAACTTTATGAAGCTCTTACTTGGTACTTAAAAGTGTCTGCAAGCAGAGTAAATGCAAACACAACAGGCTGTGCTTCTGAGGCAGACTCCTTTAGTCTTTACATGTCTTGAGCCAAACTGAAAACATTTAACCAGGCAGGCTTTGCTTTATTGTGTCACAAAAGTCAACATCCTGCCAACAGTGAACAGTGACTATTACTGTAATGGCAGCACATTCTGTTCTGCTCAACTATTGCCTTTCCCCTCTTCTTTCGTTTCTCCATGTGCCTCTCATTAAACCTCCTATACTGCATGCAGCAGTGAGAAGCCCAGCGGTGTCCCTTGTTAACAAAGTTATCAGAGTGGCTACAATGAGCAAGCAGGAGGACTCCCCTCTGCTCCACGGTGGACTAGCTCTGCCAGGCCATAATGAAATAATTCGCCAAGAGACCATCTCCCATTGGGAGGTTAAGGGGTCTCTCTGCATCAATTAACATTTGGTGGACTCGTGGAACAAGCCTGGCGAAGACTAATAGCCAGGCAAGTGTGAAATCACCTTGCCCCGGCCAGCAGTCATGTGCATTGGTAAGTGAAAATGAGTTTTCAGAATTGGAAAAAGAGAGCAGGCTCAGATGGAACAGAGAGAGAACAGATTACCATGGATACCGAGGTAGCCGCTGAAATCAATAATCTTAGGTGTTTTGAATGAGCTTTTGTGCAATTGTTTAGACCATCTCAAATAATGGTTTGTCATGCTCCACCCAGAAAAAGGGCATTAATGACTTTGGCTCAACTAAAAAGGCTCCTTACAATGAGAAACCTAGTTTTGTAATGAGACATTATGCAAAAGGTGACTTGCTTTCAACTGCGTGTCCTCACCTGGTAGAAGTTGGGCCAGTAGGTGCTGATAGCCAACTCCACCTGTCCCCAGGAGCGAGAAGCTGGACCCGACACGTTCCAAACAGGCATCCCCATCGGACTATTGTTTTCTTTAATATAGACATTTAAGTGACCGGGATGGCTGTTGTCTCTGCCTCCCATATAGTAGTGAAAGATGACACAGTGCGTGTCGTTCTCTTTCAGCTGGGGTGTCAGCAGCAGGGCCTTCTGTCCTGCAAAGCGTCCTGACGTGTTCACCATCATAAAGGTCGACCCTGCAACATGAACAAGAAGTGTAATCATGGTTTAAGAAGGTTTTTTTATATAAATACCAGCAGAAACCTGGTCAAATAAATGATTTTTTTTTTTTTACACAATCCAAGAATCATGTACGCAGGGGTACAAAGTAACAATACTTTGTAAGTACCCCAGAGTTTACAGTGATCAACTTAGAAAAAATACATTATTTATATTAACATATTTAAGATTAAAGGGACACTACGGTGAGAATTTATGAGCAATTCAATTGTAGTCACATGTTTTAGCTCAATTTTAGTTCAAGTCACAACAATATTCGCCTCGACGTGATTTATATTGTAAGGTAAACACCTTACAATGATAGCACAGAATATAGTTATACATTATTAGCATAGAAGATGTAACTAATTAAAGGTAATGAATAAGCTGCAGAATATAGAAATATAACTTATTTAAAGTAGTGTATTAGTCAAAAAAAAATGAAAGCGATACATTTAGTGAGCTGGTTTAACCTAACAGAGATAAAAGCGGCTGGTGAGTGTAAAAACCTTTCAATGTCCATAATTTCCTTAAGGATTAATAAAGTATTCTGATTCTGACGTCCTTGAACTGAAAACTCGTCTGTATGTTATAATGTAATGAGAAATTCCAAAAGTCATTGGAAAAGTGGTTTAATTAATACTTGTGATAAATTATCATTAGCCAAAAAATCGGGTCTATTTCTTTGGTCCAAAGTCAAACAATGCAACAACTAATAAATGTACTACAAAAGCATTTCATGTTGCCCTTAATTATTAATCTTGGTACATATTAAGTCAGATTTCTAACTGCGTATAATGTTCACCAAGTCTATGAATGAAGACAGCGTCAGACCAGTGTCTGATTTCTTGGTGCGTAACAAATGCCATAATAATAATTTCCTCTATAGTTTTCATTTCACAACCACATACATGTAAGAGGTGCTTCATAAGACTCGGGACGATGTTGTGGCAGATTTGACTGACTAATTAAGTCCACAACTTAGAGCTTTTGGTGTGTGTGTGTGTGTGTGTGTGTGTGTGTGTGTGTGTGTGTGTGTGTGTGTGTGTGTGTGTGGTTAGAAATGTAACAAAGCTTTCCAAGACAATAAAACTATAACTAGCAATCAGGTCGTGAGCTGTAGCAGTCACCGCAGTTAATAAATGAAATGAAAGGCACAATCTTATAAAAGAATGTAGAGAACAGATAAATGACTGCTCTGAGTGCTTTCCTATTAGCAGCGACAATTTTAGCGTGTGACCTTTGATGAGAAAATGCTCTCATCTTTAGATTGATAGAAACACTCTTATAATTACCATTCATCAAAATACAAAGACATAGAAAACTAATCCCTAAAAAAAAAAAAATACTGGATGTTTGAGAGGAATGTTTTTCCTCAATGACAGAGAGACGGGAAATGATGAGAAATCAATAAGTTGAAATCTATTTGCCAAGAAAGCCCCATTTAGATTTTATCACTTTGGTTCAATATCAAAGGTTAATCTAATTCTCTACCCTCTTGCCAATAAAACACAAGTGAGAATTATTATATTGGCAAACTTTCAAGGAGATGCAGAACACATTCTATTTGTCATCATCTTATTTAGCTTGGCTTGGTAATGAGATGGCACAAATCGTAACAGCATTTGAGACACGGCCAAAAGAAAGCTTCAGTTTATGTTCAAATCCATTTCTGGGTAGCGTGCTAATGACTCGAAGGCACATTTTGCTTAGAGGAGAGGCAAACAACCTGTAGGCAAAATGCTTGTTGTATGCAAGGCGGCGCTGTGGTGAATGCGATTCTTTGTCATTAAATGTAACATGTGGGGATCTGCTCAGATATGATGTTAAAAAGGGAGAATAATGTCAAACTAAATCAGCAGGCATGGCCCCCCGAGTGTGTCAGCCAAACAGCCTCTCACAAAACCCTATTTGTTCCATCGATGACTCGAGCTTGCCCACTCGTCTTGTTGTGCTGCACTTGTAACGCTCACCAATTCCATCTGTCTCCAGCTTCAGATAATGAGTGGGGGTTCTGTCATGTTTACACAATGAAACAAGAGGAGAGGGAGCAGAAGGAGGAGGAGGAGCAGTGAGTTGTGATGACACCAAGTCAGCTTTGTTTGGCGTCAGGTGCAGACAGTTGTTGTTTTAAATGATCTTAACATGTTTGGTGCATATCAGGACGATGATTTTTTTTTTTGGGGGGGGGTCTATATCATTAATTTATCAACAACAAATATTTAAATTGAACAGTAAAAATAAACCAGTGAGACAATACAGCGCTATGATGAACATATGCACATGCCAGTGTTCACGTTTAACTATGGATACTGAAAATATACTGCATATCAAAAATAATAAGTGTTTTGGTACTAGTAAGTTAAACATTGATTAATTTCAGTTTTAGATTAGCCTACCTCACAGAAATATTGACAAAGAGTTTTAGCGTTACGAAACTTGAGCTACAGTGAATAATGGGTTTAGCTATAACTACAGTAGAGAGTCCCAAAAAGTTGATTGTGTTCATGTGGTCGTTTTCAGTGGGAGAAACGTTTCGTCACTCATCCAGGTGACTTCTCCACTCTCAGCTGACTGCAGGTTTCCAACCTCATAAACAGTACATTTGCATAATGCCTGAAACTAGCACCACTGAAGGAACAATGGGCTGGGAGGTCAGTTCATTGATCATTAATATGCAAATTCTCACGACCACTGATCAAAGGCCATTGATCAATGTCCATGAGTACGATTCACAGAGAGTTGGGGAATGGCTGCAATCACAGCATTGTAAGATTGTGAAAGATGTACCCTTAAGCACCAGAGATGCTCTTTCCCTTTTCACTTAAATGGCCTCCTTGACTCCCCGCTCAAACCAGCGTTCCTACCTGTAAGGATGTGTACATCCTCATCATTGAAAGAGTGTCCACTGGCCTGTAGGTGTAAATAGACTACGGAGTCCTGGCCTGATGAGGTAGCTCTTCTGCGTTGTGCCATCCACTAGTGTATGCTGTTAAGTACCAGCAAGATTGCCAGGATTTATACATTGGGGAAACCAAACAACCTCTGGCAAAGCGAATGGCACAACACAGAAGGGCTACCTCGTTAGGTTCACAGCATAAGATACCATGGCAATAAAGCCTGGTAAAACCGATAATGAACAGAAAACCCAGGTTTAACCCCGTGGTTATCTGGTTAAGACATAATCTCGCTTCTTAGTACAGACCTCTAGTTTCCCAAGTGTCCCCGTCATATGTGACATTCCAGATGCTGTTAAAAACTTTACAGAAAGTTTCACAGAAGTTTACAGAAATGTCACTGTGGATTGCAGGTCATAGATTACGTAAATATTCACACCTCCGTCAGATTTTTGTGTGATATGTTTCCTGGAATTACCTCTTTATCCTCAGGATGCACTGCTGGGAAGCCTTTTCGTTGTCCCAGTCCGTGCTGAGAGTTGGGTCCCAGGAAGTGGCGTTGATTTGAGATAGGAGGCCCGCTCCCGCCGCCCCTAGCCCAACACCGGGGAGAGGCGAGGAGGCATGCAAAGTGGGAGACACGGCCACGACGGGTGGTGAAGAGCCGGGAGTCAACGTGTTTCCAAAACTGACCGGGGTAGCAGTGACAGCGGACATAGGGGCCACCACAGCTGTTAGGCCACTCTGCGCGGCTGCGGCAAGAGGAGGAGAGGCCGGGTTGGAGCTGGAGTGCACACCGCCAGTTGCCGACATTCCCACCGGCAGAGAGTTAGACAAAATCGGAAGCTGTGAGGTTCCGCTCCCCTGTCCGGTAACGTCTAAGCCTAGAGCACTGCTGCTGGACTCATCTCCAAAGCTGTCCGCCATGGCTCACACGCTAGCAAGCTACAGTAAACCCGTTGGTGTTGAGTGATTTATATTTTTCTCCTACGCAGCAGAAGTTACCTGCTTCCTTTGTTGCCCAACGAGATCAGACAGCAGAGAAACCGGGCAGAGGCGAGGCCAGAAAGCAAGGCAATTCTTCCCAAGACATAATGGATATTTATCGTTAGCTTAACTGTGTTTACCCCCGGGCCTCCAAAAAACTGCTCGGTCTTCAGCAAAATTGCAACGTCACAGTGCTACGGTTACCATTGCCATCTGGATACTGGTTTAAACCATCCTCAGAACATTTGATTTATTACCAACCACATCCCTACTAGTCTTTTAACATCGCAACTTTAGGAGCTTGTATTTCTTACCAGTTAAGAACACGGAAATAATAAAACCACGGCACATCCGGGCAATAATTTTCAAAGTAAAATTCCTGAGCTCTCTCTATTTGTTTCTCTCTATACCAAGTGGGCCGGAACGCTTCTGTATTTTCGTCTTTTGGGTTCCGCCACTTTTTTCTGCGTTCCGGTACTTACTGAATAGACAATATCACAAGACCGATAAAAGACTACATTAGTAGAGTTCCTGCATTTATTTTTTCCCACTTCAACCATTGTCTATACCCTTCATGTCTATTAAAAATAACACGTAATTTCAGCGTTTGCAGCTAGCTTTTAAGCAAGACCCTGCTCAAAATTTGCAAAAGAATGGGAGGTTTTTGTGCCCTCACGATCAACTTTCCTAGTCTGTGTTGAGTGATCAACTTCTGCATCTACAGAAAATATGCCTCTGTAACCTAAGACAGAGATAATCTGTCTTGGATAATTTGTAAGATATGTTTGTACTTTTTAAATATACTTTTAACTGTTTTTTTTGTTTGTTTGTTTTTGAATTGGAAAGTAAGTTGAGCTGAATGCTTTGTGTCAGAGTTGGTTGCACTCAGCTGTGTAATAAAATCAAGACTTTCATTTATTCTAACGGTCAGCACATGTGAAGTATTCTAGTTGCAAAAGCTCTGTTCTATAAAAGTCAGCTGGGAGAACGGCCCTAAGCTCCCTTGACCTATAACCAGAGTAAACACTTACTGATGAGTAAGTAAAAAACAGTAAAGAGCTTAGGGAATAAAATTAGATCAGACAATGAGCTTTCTCCAGAAGGTGGATAGGTTTTCCCTTAACAATACGGTGAGGAGATCAGTATTTGGAAGGGGTTACGAGTGGAGCTGCTGCTCCTTCACATCAAAAGGAGCGGGGGCCTCAATATTTTAGATGTTAACTTTTATTGAAGTGGTTGTCATGAGATTTCAAACAGGGTGCATCATTCACAACGCACGGCAAATAGTGTCACACCTATCAATCGCAGTTTATTTGTTTTTCGGATGTTTATTTGTCACATTTTAATAATATGTTAACATCTGGGGTGGCTGTAGCTCAAGTGGTAGAGCAGGTCAGCTACCGAATGGAAGGTTAGTGGTTCGATCCCTGGTTCCCCTAGTCTGCATGCCAAATATCCTTGGGCAAGATACTAACCCCAAGTTGCTCTCTGATGCATCCATTGGAGAGTGAATGTTAGTTAGGACTAAAAAGTATAGAGAAAGTGATTGGGTGAATGTGGCATGTTGAATAGAGTACTCTGGGAGAGTAGAAAAGCACTATATAAGAATCAGTCCATTTATCTTTTGTAGTAACATGTTTTCATAAAATTGGAGACACTCATCATCAGTGGGCGTCTCCCATTTTGACCGCAGGACTTCCAGGCCATACTCTGCACAGATGTTTCTGTATACTATGCCAGCCACTTGGTTATGGCATTCCACGTATGCCCTGCCTGCTAGCATTTTTGCATCCTGCTGTTATGTGCTAGATTGTCTCTGGGGCATCTTTACACAGCCTGCACCTGGGGGTCTTGTCTGGTGTGGTAGACCCCAGCCTCTATGGATCTTGTGCTCAGAGCTTGTTACTGTGCTGCCGTGATTAGTGCCTCTGTGTTGTCTTTCAATCCAGCTTTCTCCATCCACTTGTCGTTCCATGATGGTGCCTCCTCTTGCCTCTCTTTCTTGGGTTTCTGCTGCCTGAGGTATTCACTCACATGGTAGGTTGTGACCATCTTCCTGATCCCAAAACATTGAATCTGTTCATCTGGATGTAACGTTTTCAGTGGGAGAAATGTTTCCCCACCTTTATAATGGTTCACCACTGTCACGCTGACATTTCCATTTTATTGTGTGAATGCTTAAAAGAAGCATTCACACATTAGTGATCCACTTTTGGATAGTTGCCAATTTTTTGGACGCTAATTTCTCCCAGAGTTTTTGTCCAATTTTCACCATTCAACTTGTAATATATTCTGCTATGTCTGCTGATGGGCGCTATATCTCTTGGTAGTTATTACTGTTATACTTTTTGAGATAAGATTTTTATGCACTTATTTTTTCTGTATTGAAATCAATGGGCATTTGTCAAAGTTCCGAACACGGAACCTTCGTTCCTTTGAAGTGAGCTTAGAGTGGCACACTCTAGCTTAGTCGATCTTTTCTTCATGTCCAAACAACTTGTTGCTACTTGCTCAATTGTCACTCAACCCCCACAAATTATACATCAACATGTAGGTATATTTGCTGGCTTTCAGAAAATGTCACTATTGTTGTTGTGGGGGTTACAGATATTTGGCAAATCGCCTCAGAGCAACACAAAGTCTGAAAACTCTCCATAGACACAATGGAGACTGCTCAGAATCAGAACTGGACGTCTCTAACGGGAGGCTTTTTCGAATCACCATATCTTTTTAACAAAAGGATGTGAAGACTTGAGCCTTCGGTCAATATATGTTCAGACACACCTGACGCTCATGATGAAAGAATTTTTGGATTACCTGTTACCGTTTGCCCAGGAATTAAGTTTGTTTGAGGGTAGGAAATCTGCACTTCTCTCAGATTTCCAATTCTAGAAATGAAGCACTTTTTTCTCTCG
>VURO01019137.1:0-15244 GCA_015108175.1 Pelvicachromis taeniatus
TTGCATAAAAAAGTTTTATGGCACAGCGGACCCAACTTAACAGTATTACATTGGTAATTACCCAAATCTTTAGCTCTTAGCTCTTTAATTGAGAGGATTACATTAAATGACTTCATGCTAAAATATAATTATTACTATCCACAAATTTGAAAATTTGCTGTTTTACAAAAAAAGCAGTAAAAACGTAATTAATGCGTGATTATTTTTGTCTCCTTGAGAAGACGAGCATGCTCGCTCATATTTGGGCATAAAAAGGTGAACTTATATTGTTGTTTATTTGCTTAATAAATAACAATATAATTTTCAGTTTCAAAGAACTTTTTGAGTCATTTCTAAATATGTGTTATATTTTGTGACAAGTAGTCTAAAAAGTGGTCTAATAATGTTGCTGAGGACAGTATACATGCGATGTGATAAGATATACTGTATAGAGTTCTGTACATCTTATCACATCACATGTTTATTAGTTGATTACACGATAATAACTAAACATTGCATAAAAATCTGATTGTTTTATGGGGAATAAGGATCTTTTAAATATTTTGGGTCGCGTTAAACAGAAATGCTCCATTTATTGAAATGCAGCGTTTCGTACGATTTTGCAACCATGATCTGGGGAAACATTTCCAAAAAGAGGATGGAGGTAGCATGTCACTGAGAACCCAGTAATGAGGAGATGTGTTGGCGTGTGTGTAAGGGGGATGGAGAGGATCTGGTAAGAACAGTATGCTGCCGTGATGTTCTGACGCTGATATGGAAATAAAAAAGACAGAATTACATTCCGGATCATAAATTCTTCATTTCTACACTCAATGAAGTCTCAAAAAGAACTTCTCCTTCATGTTCATGTTCAGTTCTTGTAATTTAAACACAGAGTCTTGATGTTGAACTGCAGTTTTTTGTACGATTCTATTAAATGCTGCTGTAATTTGCTTTGTAAATTAAGCTGTTTGATGAGAGGAAAGGCATCTACTGTAGGACAAATGTTGTGTTTGTCCATTTGACGGTTAAAGCGGAGGGTCAGTTTGAAGTACTTTTTGACCTTTGATTTGCATCTGTCTGCTTGTAAAAGCGATGTGGTCCAGCAGTATGTGTGGAAATGAAGCATCTGATTTTTTAAATTTCTTGTGTTTTTTAAACTAGGGCGAATTTCAGAGTTGGAAATTGCTATTAGAGTTATTTAGGTTATGAAGTGTTTTGCGGCATATTGGAAAAATCCGTGCTAAAATGGTTTAGAACAGCAAAAATAAAAACAAAAAAAATGACCCAAATACAGTGCATTTCTTGGCTGGTGCACTAAAGTAATTTGGTTGGTGGTGTATTCTTCTTCTCCCTGACATCTTGTGACACACAGACATCATGTTGAGATATTTTCAGTGCACTTACAAACAGCACATCATTTCTCAGCTTTCAGTCAGTTTCTGGTGCCAGATTCTCTAAATCAAATGCTGCGGCCCTTATACTTCACACACTTTTTAACATTAATGTCAAACAGTCAGACAGGGAACAGAAATCCACCGCAGAAGAGTCAGAAAACATTAGTTTTATTTGCAGCATTCAAACACACTAGAAGCACATTTTCAAGCAGATTTCAACTAAACTCACCGTGAATTCTGAGAAATATCTCTCTGGGAGCCCAACAACTGTGGGTACATCTTGTCCTGAGGTTTACTGAAAAGCACTTCGTGAGAGGTTTTAAAAACTTGTTTTTATTTTTTTATTTTTTTTTGTGCGTCCGCTGATGTCAGAACTGCTACCAGAAGGAAGCCGTGCTGAGGCCCGAAAACAACCAGGTCATCAACCTCACCACACGCTACACCTGGTCAGGCTGTGTGGTAAGAGCGTCACACAAACACAGACAGTTGCATTCTACAGCATCTTGTCCCTAAGCAAGAAACAAAGCAAATCTTTGAAAATCCAGCACAGGGATGCTTTTCTGTATTTGAAGTTGACCACTGAGCTTGCCGTCTTGTACAGCATGTGTCTTTTACAGAGTATAATGTTTTCTCCTTTTATCATCCGACAGTTGAGCATGTTTTTTTCTTTCCTATTATATATACCCTTCTGTAATGTAAGAGAGCAAATCAGTAAACCGAGAGGGGGTGAAAGCTAAAGGCGAGTAATGTGTTTGCATAACATTTTAGTTATTTACATTTTTCCTCTGGTAATGATGCATCTCAATCAAACAGAAAGGTTCCCAAAGATCTTTCTTCACTTTAACGCTTTTTTTTTTTTTTTTTTTTAAACAAAAAAAAAAAAGTTTTTTTTGTTTTTTTTTTTTTTTTTAACCAAGCAACACAAAGTGTGTATTACTTTAGAGTGTGTGACTAACAGCATGACTCTGTTGTTGCAGTTACTGGATCTTGTTGCCACATTTCAGGCTACACTGGGGTGTGAAATATGTTTGTATCTTGATATTTCAGGCTCCAAAATCTACTATGACAGCTCGGTGTCTCTGTGAGGCAAGATGTGCTGCATTTCTGAATTATGATACACGCATTTCTTCCCCTCGCAGGTGGAAGGGGATGGAAACGAGGAGGTCCTGAGCTGCGTGGGTGGCCGCAGCTTCCGCTCGGTGAGGGAGCGATGGTGGTATATCGCTCTCAGCAAGTGCGGGGTAAGCACTGACCTCTGACCCTCCACAGCCTTCCCTGTGACCCCCCCCTGCCCTGGTTTTCTTTAGAAGAGCAGGTTCACCACCAGACAATGCCGTGGTGACGCAACACCTTTTTTCATGCAAACACACAGTGAGAGCTCACAAGCAAACCCACTGCTGCGGTCCCTGCATGAGTCTGTTTGTATTCTAAGACAAACACACGTCATTACTGCCATCATCCTCCACGTCATCGTCTATTCTATCCCTTAGGGTGACACCGAGGAAGCAGGGAGTTATATTCTTGTCTTAGATACCAATAAATTGATTGAAATGCAATTTATTTATTTATTTATTTTTGCATTCAGGCGGAAAGCTCATACATTTCTGGTGCAAACAGCTGAATCAGATATTAAAATAGGAAAGCTCAGGCAAAAATATATCCAGCATACCCCGAGGAGGGCTCTGTGAAATATTGGATATTTTAAGGCTACTTTTTTTTTGCTGCTTCCCAATAAATTTTAAATCAACGTGAGCATAATTTCATCCCAGTGTATGCTTTCCCATTTGGGCGTTTTGCACCAGGCTAGACTTTAAATAGTGGAAGTAAAATTTATCTAAATAAGCAGCAAAAAAAAAAGCAAAGAATTATAACCCAGTAATTTGAGTTTCAAGCTCGTAACCCAGTTAGACAGATACTTTTAGAAACTGGTCTTCAGATAAGGATTATGCTGCATGTTATGTTAAAGATTTGTGCGTAAAATGCCACACAGACACCCCTAAACTCATCTCCTCAGATGTTACAACCGATCCTTTATCTGTGTATCTGTCTCTGGATTTCCGCCTGACACTCTGAAGTGCCTTATCTTTCCCTTCATACCGCTACACTTTCTGCATCAAAGCACAGAGACTCCGAGTATGCAGCCGTCTGCATCAACTGAGTTAAACATGCCTTGTGAGGCCTCCACTGTAGCTGACTGGCTCGCTTTGGGGACATTGACGCATTGTGTTGTTTTATAATGGGATCGGTGTTGTGGTAATGGTGTGCCGGAAGAAAATGACTAGCTGTGGTAGCTGTGGTATGTTGTTTGTTGATACGAGTCGAGGCTGGGGCACCCTGTTCAGAAATTATGAGCCTGGATAATGATAGCTCAGTGATGATATATCCTCCTTCGGTCGAGGACAAATCTCAGGGCTGGCTGTGTTTTTTGTTGTTGTTGTTTTTTAATTAAATCAATGCAGGTAAGAGAAAGTGTTAAATATCTGCTGATTGTGTACCACAGTATGCCTGCCTATCAATGACACACTCTCCTGTACACAAGCATTGCCATGCTCCGATTCTGTGCGTAATTGTGTGTGAGCATTCCTGGCCTTGTATTTTTTTTTGGGGGGGGGTTGCGTAGGGTTGTTTTTGTGCTGCCACTTGAGAGCTCTAGCTGAAGAGGGATATGATTAGAATGGATGCTTCCTGGAGAGTATGGTTTAGTGTCACGCCAGCATCCGCTGAAAGACACGCTGCCTAATGCTGTTGGACTTGAGAATAAAGGCTCGCCTCCACTCCTGGGGAAATATGCATGCTACGTCCCGCAGCCAATTTCCACCCCTCGTCTCTCACTGCTTGCGTTCTCGCTTCCGTTTTGCTTTCACACCTCTTCATCTTTCTTACCTCTGTCGCTCACAATCTTTAGCTGTGTCTCTCTTTCAACTCTCTGTCACCAAGCTGTGACGCGCTCCACGCCATTTCATATCTATTTACTCCTGCATCTCCTGTTCCTCTCTGTCAGCCTGTCCCTAATTGTGTTTCTCCTCTCCATCTTGCAATCTCACTGGTCTCATTTTTTTTTTTTTTGCCTCTCGCTCATTTAATGCATTTTTCCCAGCAACCTCACTTTTATCTGCTACTCCCTGTTTCCCCACTTTGTTCCCGTTTCTTTCTTATTCGGCTCTTCTTTTTTATTTTGTGTACTTCCCATCTCAGTCTTTACCACCGGAAGTGGGTCTAAATCCAAATCAGCTCCTAAAACAAGAGGACGTCTGTTCTCAATTCCCTCGCCAGCATAAACTGGTTAAAATGTGAGGCTGATCTTTATTTAACATTTCCAAGCAATTTCACTTGATTAATTATAGCAGGAAACCTCAAGGCTGCAAATAATTATTATTTCATCAGGGGAAAACATTAAAAAAAGACATTCATAAATAAAATTCAAGTCATCCCAAAATTTCACATGATGATTCATAACTTCAAAAACTTTAAGGAAAAAAAAAAGCTTTACAAAAACATCCTTGTCATTATAGGGTTGTCATTGGACTGTTTTGAAAAGTTTGTGTATTAATAAAACTTGTTATGTTGAACTAATTGGGTACCATCAATAGACAGTGAAGAGAAAACAGAGCAAATGCAGAATAATTACTTGCATTTGTACGAGCAACTGTTGTCAGAGCATTAAGCGTTGTGTACTTTCAAACACAAGTGAAGATCTAGAAGGCTTTGAATTGCTGTAATCAACTTTTCTTTTATTATTCCAAGCAGAACTACTGCTAATGAAGCAAAATTACTTCAGCAGGGAACCAAGAAAGAACTGAAATGAGGCTGGCTGTAAAGAGGCAGGGGTTAAAGAAACGGCCAGAATTTTGCAGCTGTCAGCTTGGCCGAGCGACAAATCACAGCTACTGTATTTTGTCCAGTTCCTCCTGTTCTAGACAGGGAGCCAGTTTGGACATGAAACATCACGCTTGCTCGGTGTAATAAATAACAACAGCAACAACCACAAAAAAACAGTTATCTGACAGTGTTATGAGTCTTCTGGGAGATATATTTTTACCCTTAGAAAAAAAAATCAGACTTCATGATTTGTAGATTGTAGTTGTAGTTACAGTGTGAACACAGAGTGTAACAGTTAAAACTGAGATTCTAGCAACAGTACCCAGTCTATGCACTATCTGTGTGAGAGTTGCAAGTAACGTTTACCTTAACAATTATGTGGCAATTACTTTTTTCATCAGCTATCAGCTCACGGTCATCACAAATCCTGAAAGAGCAAGCTGATGCCAACACCTAAACATAAATTACATTATGTTATTTTACATTGTATAGATAAAAAAAATGTGTGGACAGGATCCCTCACTGAAGAAACCTAACAAAAAAAGGGGAAAAAATGAATTCCTTTTCTGTGCCGTCTGCTATTTTACCCATCTGTCACTTTCTTCTTAAAAAATGAAAGTTAAAAAATGTCATTCATATGATAAATCGCCACCACAAAGGGTCATGGAGCAGTGACTCTGGCAGGAATCTTTTTAGGGGGTTTGCATGTTTTTGTATTGTAAAAGCCTAAAAGTTTTTGCAGCTATGATACAGTATATTTCTGTGTTTTGTCCCACACTGAGACACGAGTGTACTTTTGGCCTGAAGGTACTTATCATGGTCTGGGCTCTGCTCCTTAGATCTATAAAAGGAAATCTTAATCTGTTAATCTGGCTATCTGAGTTTGTTGTTGAAGCATTTCTCTGACCGTCTGGCAATTTCAGTATGAGTTGTAGCACCAACTGTGAGTCAGGCCTTATCTCCTGACATCCATGCCTGACCTCACTGATACTTCGGTACCTGGCTGTGAGAAAATCCCTCCTGCGGTCAGGTTATAAAATCCTGTGGCAGGCCTTCCTAGAAGAATGGCTGCTATTTCAGCATTATGGTAGATTTCACCTAAATTTTAATAACCACTTGAATTTACTGGTCATGCTTAGTGCTACAAGCTTGTGAAAGCAGATGTTTAATGGCCTCTGTAGCTTTAGAGAAGCAAATGATGCTTAAATAATCATAGTCAGCAGAGCTAAGCTGACTGTAGTCAGGGAATTACCCAAGTAGATGCTGTAATATTGCTACAATGGTTTGGGTTTATTGGAGGCAAACAAGGACTACAAGCTGGGATTGTCTCCCCGAAGCTGTCACAGGTAGATCATCAAGTACAGCAGCTTTAGAAACCTCTGATCTTGACTGTGTTGTTGTATGTTAGACTTTACAAATGTTCAAAAAGCCTTTCTGTTAGTTAACTTCAATATTACCAGGCTAAGGGGTCTTATTCCACCTTGACTTTATTTCTTGTAAGAAATACATCAACTGTCATTTGTAAAGTTTTTTAAAAACGTCAAGATTTAGAGGTCATTATAGCACACAAAGAGTTTAGTGAATGTTACTAATGATCTGGACAATGAATGTTTGTCTGTTGTTGTCTGAGTGCAGCATCCAACATTACCAACATTTTCCATCAGAGAAAAACAGCTGTGCTGGTTGGAGTCATGATTATCTGAAGACATATTGCTTTATTCGTGTAAATAACACACAAAAGTTAGTCTTGGAGTTTTACAGGCTTTTATTCTAGCGCCAGTGTGTATGACATCATCTATGCCCTGCTCAGGTAACATTAATAGAATATGTTGCATACATTTCCACTGCTCTGCAAGTAATATTTCTATTTTTACCTATAAATCTGCATTGCAGATAAACTACAATCAAGTCACAATTAAATGAAGGCCTGGATGACTCAATGAAATGTTATAATTATAAATTCATGCTAAACTGAAATTACTGTATTTTTAAAAACCTTAGAAACAAATTCTGGATGGATACCTTGGCCTCTGGTACTACTTTGAAGAACCTTGAAGATATTTCTGAAAAGGATACATCTTTAAACTCACACATAAAACTGACTGTGCAAACACAATTTTCAGAGAAAAAGGTTTGTTGCACTCAAACAGTACCCAAACATTTACGTTCCAGAGGCGCACTCTTTCGTTCAAAAACATTGTTATCTGCAGCTTAAGGGATCACAAGTTTTATCAGACTGTTTTGATGTTGGGTGAGAACACCTTCAATGTGTGATACATCCATGTCGATAGTGGGTGCCTTTTACACCAGAAACCAACCAGTAACCCTAAACTCATCTGTGAATCCTGTGGAGAGAATCCCTGCAGTGAAGTGCCTCTTCTTCCCTCACCTCCCCTCTTTCCCATGCATCCATTTCTCTCTCTCTCCCCTTTTGCATTTTCTTGTTTCCTCAGCAGCCCTTTCTCTCTACCTGTATTTTAAACTTTCTCTCTCCACATCTATCACTCTCCTTATCTCTGTCTCCTTGCTCTTTGTGTCTGTATTGATTTTGTGGCAGTGCACGCTCCACGCTTCTCGCCCTTTTTTGATAGAGGGAGTGAGATGGAGTCTCAGGCTGCCAAATGAAATCAAAGTCTTTTCTCTCCCCCTCCCTCTCTGGTCCCTCGCTCAAGCAACAAGCGCGAACTCCATCGGCTTTGAACTTGCGTCTGTGAAATGAGCTCTCTGTGCTCTGATTGTCAACCCATCTTTGTGCCCTTTCTCTTGTTCTTGTTTCCCATACGTCTTTTTTCTCACCTCCCAAATTTATTTCAATTTGATGCTTTTTGTGTCGAGAACTGACAAATAAACATTCACATTAACCCAATATTGGCTTGCCACAGGGGCTTGCTAGTTTTCTTCGTGGTATTTCTCCTGACTTAAATAAAACAAATATTCTCTCTTTGTGATAGCTTTCATGCCACTGCACTGCCGGGCAGTTATATCAGATCAACATTTGAAGATATTGAGCCTAACAAATAATTAAAATCACCATATTAATAATTGAGACCAAGAATACTCAGAGAATTAAGTAAGAGAAAGCTGTTGCTATGGATATGATCTTTTCATCCTTCCTGTTAATTTGGGCATCCCTTGACTTGCAGCACAGTGTCAGCAGAGCAGCCTAGATTCCTTTTTTTTCCTTCTTCCCCATCAACTTTTTCCGTACACCTGGGGGATCCTGAGGTGCTTCGAGGCCAGCTAGAAGAATGACTAAATGACACAGTTCCATTCAGTGCTCAAATCAACACTATCTGCCTCCCTAAGGAAGACGTTTTCATATTTTTTTCCCTCTTGTAACTGGAAAGGTTGGAAGAAACATGGGTCTTGTTGAAATCATGTATACCATATCTTTTTCCTAATAGTAAATTACCAGAGATGCACCAGTTGCCATTTTCTTGGTCGAGTCCAATTCCTCTGTCAATTTTTTAAGAATTCCAATTTTCTTTCTGGGAACAATGACTTGCAGCATATGCAACCAATAAATAAATAAATACAAAATAAACACAAAATATAATTTTCATAAGAAAAGAAGCAATTAAACTTCACAATTTCTCCCAAACTGGAGAAGGTTACAGAAAATTCTGTCACTTAATCAACTGAAAATAAAGCACTCTGCTACTGGAACGAGGCACAGACTGAAAACAAATTGCTGTACACCCACCTTTACCTGACATATTTCACCTTACCAAACAAAAGCAGGTGCAACATATTTGTATAACAAAACAAATGTCAGGTACTTAACAACATTTTTCAGTGCATGCGTTGCTTCACCAGGATGTTGACCCTTTTCTTTTTCCACCCATCTCCTCTCACCTAGCATCTGCTTTGATTCTTTGTTCATACTGAGGCTGCAGGCCTGTGGCTGGCTCCTGAGCTCTGGAAAGCTTTGTCCAGTTTTCCTTGCTAACCCTCTTTCAAAAAACTCATGTTCAGCTGGGTGGAAGCCATTTAAGTGCTGGAATAAGTTTGTTTTCATGAACATTTCCGTGGTGGTCCTCCATAATTTACTTTCACAAATGTTGTTTTTATTTTCCAAGTGAAAAGCCTCCATGCTAATAGCTTGCCAGCATGTGGCACTAAATATGCATGTATTTGAATATATATATTTTGGGTTTCTAAGACTTTTAAGTATGACAGGCGTTTGAGAGTAAACAGGAAAGGTGGGAGAGAGCAGGGGAAGGTAAGCGGCAAACGACACACGGTGGAACCGATCCAAGGCCTCTGTAATAGCATTGAAGCATATGGATCAACTGCCTAATCCCATGAGCTTATGGGGTAAATATTTGACTGCAACACTGTATGTGGTGCGCATACATGAAAAGGAGCTGCTCATAATCTATAATATACAACAATGTACAGCGAACATTAACTGTATTTGAAAGATATGCATAAATTCTTTGGAGGCATATTCGGAGGAGAAAGCTTCCAGCTACTGCTAGCAAGCTTGGTTAGCTAGGTGCACACACTAATAGTTGTTAAGTAACAAACAACTACATACAAATAAAATACCACAATATAACTCACCTAAACTTCTTGGGCATGTTCTTGAAACAGTTAGCTGCAAAGAAAGCTAAACAGTTTGTCAGATAAGCACATAAAAACGCTTCACAAGGGCCCAAGTACACAAAAACAGTCAAGGGGTCGAACTAGCCAAACGGATGCGTAACAGCCGGCTAATGCACTGGAAATGCCCGTCACCTGATCCAGCCCTAACATATAGTTAGGTGACCCTAAATCCTCCCTAAGTTATGCTGCAATAGGTGTAGGCAGCTGGGGTTTTTCCTTTTCAGTCATCTTTCTCACTCACTATGTGTTAATAGACCTCTCTGCATTGAATCAAACTTGTTATTGATCTCTGGCTCTCTTCCACAGCATGTCTTTTATCCTGTCTTCCTTCTCTCACCCCAACCAGTCACAGCAGATGGCCCCGCCCCTCCCTGAGCCTGGCCGGTGGTTTCTTCCTATTAAAAGGGAGTTTTTCCTTCCCACTGTCGCCAAAGTGTTTGCTATGATTGTTGGGTTTTTCTCTGTATGTATTATTGTAGGGTCTACCTTACAGTATTAAGCACCTTGAGGCGACTGTTGTTGTGATTTGACGATATATAAATAAAATTTAATTGAAATCTGCTAACCATGTACTGTCCACTTCTGCTGCTCTCTTGTGTCTTGCAGGGAGATGGCCTGCAGCTGGAGTATGAGATGAAACTGACCAATGGCCAGTCTTTCTGGACGCAACATTTCTCTGCTGACGAGTTTGGTAAGAGTGATTAGACTGAAAGTGAGAGATTATGGAATGAATCGCTGATGGCACAAGCCTACACCACTTAGCACGGCCAATAAAGCACCCTCAACTGAACAAATTACAGAAATGACAATAATGAAGGGATGGCTGAATGAATTAATTATGATAGATAAACTGGGGAATGGATGAAAAGAAGAAAAGAGGGCCAACGTAGCATCTAAATTAATTATTCCTACATCTCCAATGTTTCCCCCTATCTCTCACACTCTTGCTCTACTGTAACTCCCTCTCACTTTTTCTCATTTAATCCAATATCCATATCAAGTACCCTCCTCTTTGGATTTATTGTCCCTTGTTAATTATCTGTCTTTCCCTCATACTTTCTAATTTCTTTAATTTATCTGAACACTTTGTATACCTTATTTACTAATTTTCCTTTGCATCTAAACCCACTGTGTCTTATACATTTGCCTTCTTCTCTTTCATATTTCATTCTTTTTCTTAATTTTTTTCCCTTTATCAAAGGTTTTCTTGAATTTTTCTCCCTCCTTTCACAGGAATCTTGGAGACAGACATCACATTCCTGATCATCTTCTCCATGGTGTTCCTTCTCTCCTGCTACTTTGCCTGTAAGTACTGCCTTTTATTTCTCTCTTTTAATGTAATAGGATTTCAAAGCCCCCTAGAAATGCGATTTTTGTGTCAGATCTATTATAAAATCTACATGGTTTCTTGATGGGATGGGAGTAAGTTCTCGTGTTTCTTCAGATAAGTAAAGGTGGAGCATGTGCCACTTTCTCTTTGGGCAGAGACTGAGCACGAGCAAGAGTGAAGCAGGAAAGAGGGGACGGTGATAGCGGGGCTTGGTTTTCATGTAAAGGTGAACGGTTGAGTGGAGAAGATAGCTGCAGCCTTAAGGTTACTGAAGCGAGTTTGTCACGTAAAGGTCAAAGCTGAAATAACCCTGAAGCAACTGAGAACAACAGCTCCTAGCAAAATTCCCTGCTTTCTTCATGTCAGGCTTTTCTGTGCTATCATATGCATATCTTCCTTTTTATAAAGTGGCAAGGGGGCAGAATCCCTTATATTGCACGTAATCTGTAGTTTGCTTCTATAGACAAAAATTAAGCATACATTTAATGATCTTTAGACCCAACGAGGCACTCTTCAGATTAAGAATGGGAGATTGAATCGCACAATCTTTCATAGCACTGAGAGTCAGATTTACATTTTTTTCAAGTCTAGAAACCTACTAAATTAAGTTCTGGTAAGATTTTTCTGTTAGCTCTGTTAACTCTCACTTCTTTGTCCAGCTGTGAACAACCTGATACATGTTTTTTTTGTTTTTTTTACCATGTGAATGTGTTTTCTGACATCTTTATTGGGGTCTCAAGATTGACTTAATTCGGAAAATCTTCAGAGGATTTTAAATTAAACAATCAAGATGTGGCTGAATTGCAGACTTTCAGCTTTAATTCAAGGATTTTAATAGAAGTATTGCATTAACTGTTTAGCAATTGCAGCCAGTTTTATATAAAATCTCTCATTTTTAGCATACAGACGTAAAATTGTTTCATTGTCCTTATGAACTTAAACGAAAAGCCATATAACTCATTTACCAAACAGAATGCAAGGATTGCGCTCTTTATTTGACTAAAAATGGCAACCAAAAACAATGATAAAAAGAAAACATCTCAAATTTTGAAATGGGTAAATATGATTGTTTTTGAATATATATTCCTATCTGACATTTGTTGAGAGCAACAGACTTCAAAAAGTTGAAACGGTAAAAAAAAGAAATCGTTGTTTAAAAAAAACACTTAGTGGAATACACACACACACACACACACACACACACACACACACACACACACACACACACACACACACACACGCACCCTGTTGTAACAGATTGGCCGTTGTACCTTTGGTTGCTGAAACTATTTTCCCTGCAGTTTTTTTTCTTCCTGTTTGATGTTGCCTTTACTAAAGCCAAAAATGTGTCCAAACAACAGATGCAGATTTTTAATTTGGCACAAGCTGCTCGAGTTGCACAGTGGGCTTTGTGTTTGAGTTTTTCCTCCATGATGTTTCCATGGCGGAGACTGGACGGCGCGGGCTCACGTGACGGCGCACTCAGTACTGTTTTAAAGGGGACAGTCAATACCGGTGGGAGTATTAACAGAATTCGAAAATGGCAACAAGAAAAACTAAACAAACTCAGAATTAACCGACATGGGCAACATTTTGTCGATTAGAGGTTCTGACTGTCGGTTTCAGTTCTCTTTGGATTAAGCCCCATGCTCTACTTGACTCTCTAGTGAAAAACACTGCATGCTCTCAGAAACACTTCTGAACACTGTTTGTTGTTGCATCCATGAAATGCAAGTTGCAGTACTACTAGGCAGAGAAAAAAAGCACTTGTAAACAGGATCCAGAAATGCCTTCGCTTCTCTAGCCTCAGCTCATTAAAGGCACATTGAGGAGAAGTGGAAAACTGTTTTCAAGTCTGAATAATCAAAAATGTAATGTCTTTTTAGAATTCATGGACACTTTGTCCGATCGAGTACAGAGGAGAGGGCACTCATTAACGGCACACAATTCAAAAGACGATGAGGGTGAAAAAGTAAACGTGTAATGGGTAACTTGCAGATCTGTATGCAGCACTAATACTGAACCACATATGCAGATTTTGGAGCAGCATGTGCTGTCATTGAGACTAAGGCTTTGTGTTTAGGGGGAGGCCTTGCTTATTATTACCACATTCTATACATATTACAGCAACATGGCTCTATGTAAAAAACAGAACAGAAAGCTCGAGAGACATGCACTCAGAGAGGAAATAAAGCCCAAGATCAGTGTTTGCAAAAGCTGCAAAGGGTTATAAATGAATATGAAGTTAGTTAAAAAAAATCATTTTTGGGAAACGTGTCTCTTTAATATCATTAGAGCACCGGCAAAAGTCCCAGGAGGATCCAGCAACACTTGGCTGGCTAAGCCTACTGTAATACAGGAGAGCTAAAAGAGTGTGATCGTTTATGACCCTTCTTCTCCCTATAAATTTTCCCCCAGGCCTCTGCTGTTTGCCGGAGTGTTTTGGTAGTAAAATAGGCTGCTTAAATACGCATTAAGAATATTTCCTCTTGGATTATGTGGCGCGAATAGCGAAGATGTATAAGGCGTCATCTGGAGATGGATGCATACTAATGATTGCTTCCGCCCATTTATCTGGCCCGTTCCCTTGTTCTCGCTCTTTTCTTCTGCCTCCCAGTCTCTGTACCTCTCTCGCTCTCCTTCGCCATCTGTCAGTGTATCCTCATCCTTTTTATCTTTCCCCCAGCACACACACCTCTGTCACCTTTTATCTCTTGTTATTTATTTTTTTATTTATTTCTTCTTCTTTTTTTCTTTTTTTACCTGTAGACAATCTGAAGGGAAGACAGCTTCTTCACACAACCTACAAAATGTTTATGACTGCAGCAGGTGTGGAAGGTGAGAGCTTCTGTCCTGAACAGACACGCACATCATAACGGGCACACTGACAGGACACACACACTCAAGATGACTGAGCCTCTTGCACGGTTGCAGTATCTCACACCTTAATCCCCACTTCAAGAGCACAGATATTATCTCACTTATTAGCCTCTGAATAGGCCCTACTACAAACAGTCGCCCTGTGCTACGGTGTTTAGTGGAGCATGCTGTTACTGATGAACCCCCTCCCTGCTCTCCTCATCCTATCCTCTTCGCTTTCTTCACCCCCTTATCTCACTTTTTTCTTTCTTGCTTGCTTGTCCTCTCTCTAAATCCCTTTTCGATTCTCGTGCCACCCCTGAATTCGCTTTCACCCTCTCCTCCCACTTCTCTCAAGGCTTTTGCTCCTTTTATAAATTCCTTCTTCTTTTCTGTCTTGCTTCCCTTCTCTCCTCCCTCATTATCATCTCCCTGTCACCTTTGTTCTGTGTCTTTTCTCAACTCCCACATCTCTTCCTCTTATGGCTTTTCTCCTCTTCTGTAACGCCTGCTCACCCATCTCTTTTCCCTCTTTTCTTCCTTTTTTTTAAATGTATTTATTTATTTATTTTTAAATCTCTCTCCTCTCTGCATCCTTTCCACTTGGCAGTGTTCAGCCTGCTGTTCCATTGTGTCTACTGGGGCCTGTATGCTAGAGATGGAGTTGGCAATGGCAGCCTCAAAATACTTGGTGAGTTCCTCTCCTGCATCGATCACTGACTCAATGACTGACACTAACTCTGCACTGGAAAATCGCTCACTGCCCGAGCAGAATGAATGATAGGATGCTGATGGATGCGTATGCAGCTGAAGAAATGTAATAGCTGGTTCAGCGTGCACGGGCTGAATCAGGCGTGATTGTACGTGACTGTGTGCGCGCTCAAAAATGTGTGCGGTGACCTGATTTTTATCGTTCCCCTCTGATATCTCAGATTCGGAAACCACAACCTAATTACCCCTTCTGTCTTCTCTCTCTCATTTCTGTCTCTCCCTCCACCTCTGTGACCATCTCCAGGGAAATTACTGTTCTCCGTCAGTTTCTTGGTGTTCCTTCTGATGCTCATATTGTTGGGCAAAGGTTTCACTGTCACCAGGTGGGCGCTTTGTCTGTGTGTACATGTATTATCTCACTACACTACAGTACTGTGTGTGTGTGTGTGTGTGTGTGTGTCTGTTTATGCAAGCCTGTCACATTTTGTGGGTATTTTTATGCTGAGAATGTCACTCACTGTCAGAACTCACTGTCACCATG
>VURO01019138.1:0-11348 GCA_015108175.1 Pelvicachromis taeniatus
TTTTAGACATAGAGTGAAAAATGTAGCTATTAAAAATACATTAAATATTCTGTAAAATTCATTATGCTAAAAGGATCTAACTGGAGCTCAAAAAGGAGTAATATGTTGTACATCTTTGCAGATTCTAATAAGGAACCGTGCCACAGACTTAGATGCCCGCATGCATGATGGCACTACACCCCTGATCTTGGCTGCCAGGCTGGCAGTGGAGGGCATGGTGGAGGAGCTCATTAACTGCCATGCTGATGTCAATGCAATTGATGATTTTGGTAAGATTTCAATGTTTTTTGCCACTTATGATATTCATTAAAGCCTGAAATCTTCACATTTTACTGCTAAATGTAGTGCAAAAAGAACTTCATATCTAATGACCCTGTTCCTCTCTCTGCAGGTAAATCAGCCCTACATTGGGCCGCAGCAGTAAATAACGTGGAGGCAGCCATTGTGCTACTCAAAAATGGCGCCAACAAGGACATGCAAAATAATAAGGTATAGCAATAACCTCCTTTCTGCAATGAAGGAACATTCCTTGTGCATCTGTTAAACTGTTTAATATATTGTCTCCTTTCTGTTTACTTCAGGAGGAAACGCCTCTGTTCTTGGCTGCTAGGGAAGGAAGCTACGAGACTGCCAAGGTCATGCTGGACCATTTTGCCAACAGAGAAATAACTGATCACATGGACCGGCTACCCAGAGACATTGCACAAGAGAGAATGCATCACGACATTGTGCGGCTGATGGATGAGTACAACCTGGTACGAAGTCCTCCCATGCATGGAGGGTCACTAAGCACCACACTGTCACCCCCTCTTTGCTCGCCTAATGGCTTTCTGGGAAACATGAAGCAGCCCCAGCCTCAAGGTCAAGGCCAGAGCAAAAAGTCACGCAAACCCAGCACCAAGGGCATTGGGTGCAAGGACGGCAAAGACATGAAGGTGAAGAAGAAGAATTCCCAAGATGGGAAGCCTGGGAACCTCCTGGATAGCTCAGCTGTTCTGTCTCCGGTTGACTCCCTGGAGTCTCCACATGGCTATGTCTCCGATGTGGCTTCACCGCCCATGATGACCTCACCTTTCCAGCAGTCGCCGTCTGTATCCCTAAACCATCTGCAGGGGATGTCTGACCCACACCTGGCTGTAAACCACATGGTGATGCCAAGCAAGCAGGAGTTGGCTCGAATGCAGTTTGACCCAATGCCTCCACGTCTTACCCATCTACCTGTTACTGTCTCTAGTGGCCAGGGCGCCATGAATGGACAGTGTGATTGGCTGTCCAGGATGCATGGCAACATGAGCCAACCAGGTCAGTACAACCCAATGAGAAGCAACCCTGGTGGTCAAGGAGGTCTTCACCAGGGAGCGCAGCACGGGATGATGACAGCAGCGCTCCACAATGGCCACCCGAACAGCAGCCTGACTCAGATGATGACATATCAGGGCATTCAGAACACCAGAATGGGTCCACAGTCGCACATATTGCAACAGCAAGCTCAACAGATGCAGCAGATGCAGAGCCTTCAGCAGCTTCAACAACAACAGCAGCAGCAGCAGCAGCATCAACAGCAGCAGCAGAGCATCCAACTGCAGCACCAGAACTCAAACACAGCCAACACCCAAAACTTCATCAGTGGGGAGCTCAGTTCTCCGGAGCTCCAGCAAGGCACAGGCAACTCCACCATGCCCATCCACACCATCCTGCCTCAGGAGACCCAGATTATGCCCTCCTCCATAAGCCAGTCAATGCCTAGCACGCAGTTCCTCACACCACCCTCCCAGCACAGTTATTCGGGCCCCATTGACAACACCCCAAATCATCAGGTCCAAGTACCTGACCACCCCTTTCTGACACCGTCTCCCGGCTCGCCTGACCAGTGGTCCAGTTCATCTCCTCATTCCAACATGTCCGACTGGTCAGAGGGCATCTCGAGTCCACCGACAAGCATGCAGTCTCAGATTGCACACATGCCTGAACAGTTCAAATAAAAATCTTCAGACCCAGCTAAGCTGCTGTACATATGTTTTGTTTTTTTTTTTAAAGGCACTCTTGGAGGAAAACGAGAAAGGGCAACGCTGTAAACAGGATTTAAAAAAAAAACCTTCATAAGCTTTTATACTAACAGCAACATCTGTGTTTCATCCACTCTTTTATTTATTAATGTCTTATTTATAAGCATTGCCTGCCTTCAGAAATTTGTGGGGTCCATGGTGTTATGTCATAAGCAGGGCAGTGGATGTCCTCTATAGTAAGTCTTTTCTTTTAGTACTTCTTTTCTGGAGTGAAGTTGCAGCATACACACTGGGTATTTATTATTTTCCCTTAAGGACTCTTAGTCTTTGCCTTTTTTTTAATATGGTTTCTCTTGTTTATATATATATATATTTTTGTATAATCTTGTTTATAATGAAAATCGTGATTAAGGGGCATTTTTATAGAGCACATATTAAGTTTCAGTGTTATTTCAGTTATTTGTAAGCATCTGAAATATCAACTGATGGTAAACTGTTAACAGTACATGAATGCCATGTACAGGTCCTGTATGATATGGGAACTTTTAACCCCCCCCTTCTTTAAATATCATATGATTCTTAGCTACACTCTTTAGAGTCATGTAAATTTCTTGAAGCAGTGGAACAGCATTATGTTGCACCTCTTGGTTTGATTTCACTCATGTGGAAATGGAGTGGGGATGTGATATGTTGTACAGTATAAGGCCATCTTGGAGATTGGCAGTTAAGGCAGGCTTGAGTATCTGCGAGTCCTGTGGTGTTGGAGATCTGGCCCGTCGGCCACAGTGTATGTTGTTGTCCAGAGGGAAAAGGAATCTTCATTTTCTCTCTCCCTTAGTTTGAGCCTATGGCTGTGTTCTTCCTTCTGTAAATATGCCCCTCGTGTCCCTCGTAAGCAAGATTTTGTTCAAGAAATCTTATGTCTTAAGCATGCAATTTTGATAGGTGTTGCACCAATCATCAGCCTCTAAAACAGAACAGAATTTATATTTTGTATCCTATTGTCCCTTATGCATAAATAAATTTGAACTATATACAAATAGACACAGTATATTGTTAGGTGGTGTTTTTCTCAAAAACAAATATTTATTTGTTTTTTCTCAAATAAATATTGAGCTTTTATAAATTGATATTTATTTGCTGTTCTAGAACACACAAAACTCCATTTTTATTTTTATTTTGGTTACACTTCAATTAAAGAAAAACTGTTGGTTATGTTCTCAAGTTGTGTCCACCTTAATGTGTGTGTGATGCACTCTGGTATAGTTTGGAAAAGGTTTTTAAAAAACACATTAAGTTGTAGTGAAAAATGCAATATCTGCAATATGTTTCCTTTGTCTTTATAAAGATATAATTTACAACAAATGTATTTTCCCTTTTCATTTTCACTCTGTAAAAATGTTTCTTGTTATAATAAAGGGCACTTGTGTGTCTTGAAATCAGTGATAATTGTCTTTCATTTCTTATGCCTGTGTGTTTATAATAAACATCTAAAGTACAGATCCAGTAAAGTAATCACCGCTTATAGATTAACCTTTGATGAGTAAAGTTGAATTTTCTGAAGCTCTGGCTTCATTTTTTTTTTTTACATGCGCTTACTTTCATTTCACTGTATGTAAGGATGGAGTATGTCTCCATCTGGTGGTGACATTTGTTAAATTTAGTATACCGGTATGTATTTATTTATTTATTTGCTTTTTTGCTGAAAAAAAACAAAACAAAAAAGGAAAATAAAAAATAATATAATTACTTTATTGACGTGAAAAAAATATTTATACGACTTGTGCACATCGTGAAAATTCATAAGAAGAACAATTCATTTGAAACCCATAGTCTGTATAACCTGTGGGTCCCATTTACTCAATTTACTATGTAATGATTAGGTGAAAACGTAGAAGAAGAAATATGCATGCTCAATATGCTCAGACTGGCTGCCATAAAGATACTTAAGGAAATAGTTCTTAGTATTCTCTATAAAACTCTACAACAGCTTACACGTCAGGACCTGAGGTTTTACACACGTTTACATAATAATGGATTATACCTTCTTTCTGATTTTTTTTTAATTTAGTGTGTACATATTATTAAAGAAATCTTTTGCAATTTTTTAAAATCTATCTGTCGATCTATATTAGAAAAAAAATGTCTATATAATATATATAATCGATAAAACAGGGTGGGAAAATTAAAACAAACAACAACAAAAAATATTCCTCTTATTGGCATTTAGTATTGCCATATAGTAACCTAATTGATATTCTTATTTTCTGAAGTCTATTTTTAATATTAATTAACTCGGTTTCTTAAACTCCAGTTACAACTTTGTTTTAGTTACCTTGATGTTGGACCGATGGAGATCAGAGGATCATTTAAATGCAGATTAAAGAAGCAAATATTACGATGTTTCATAATTAATTAAAGTAACTATGTTTTCTAAAAACAGCTTGACCGGGTTGATTGTATTTTGGGCCTGTCACTCAAAAGAACTACACATCCCACAATCCAGCAGTAGCGGTACAGTTGGGAGTTCAAAGTTCAAACGTTACAGTAAAAATAGGTTTTTCGTTAGTTACTGCTTGTGTGCTAACAGGGGAAAACAAGAAGAATTCGCCTTGGAGAGAACGCGTTTCTCGGTTACCACCGCAGCGAAAACCTACAGAGGAACCCCGAAATGGCCCTCAGCTAGTCGGTGCCCGCTCTCGCTCTGTTGTCGGTAGATTTACAGACGACGGCTAGCTGGGTGCTAAGGTTAGCACGCAAGCTTGCCAAATAGGCACATAGCAACTGCTGCTGGCTATCGTCACTGGACTGGTACTGTTAAGTCTGCAGCTATGTTCGTGCAGGAGGAAAAAATATTTGCCGGGAAAGTGCTGAAAATACACATCTGCACCATGGACGGCACGGAGTGGTTGGAGGAGGTCACGGAAGACACGACTGTTGAGAAACTAAAGGAGAGGTGCTTGAAACATGTAGGTTTTGTGTTTTGGGGGGTTTTTTTTGGCTTGTTTGTGTTTGGCCGGCTTCCTTTTTTTCGACCTGTCACTCCTCTGCCTGGGGTGCTTTACACTGTGCCATGTCCTTTTCGTAAACTGTCAGTGTCAGTATCACTGGCTCTGTATTTATAGTAACTGGGTAGACTTTGCTATTTATAATTTAGCAGGTTGGTTGTCCCAGTAGCAACTAAGAGACGCATGCTACTTTTTAGCCATTCTATTATTATACCGTTCACTTCACTTCTCCTTCCTTGGCCTATGGCGAAAACTCAAGTAGGGGTTTGAGTTTAGTTTTTCGTGTCAGCCCAGTGTATTCTTAAATTAGTTACTACGTCTCTAAAACTTCATAAAGTAAATGCCTAGAGTTTTTAGATGAGTCATGTTTTGTTTATCCAACCAATGCTGAATTTATGATGACAAGGCAAAGAGAGAAAGCAGCAAATCCTTCACATAGGGAGACTGTTTTTACTCTATTTGTATATTCTGTTAATTATCAGAGCTGATGTAATTAATTGATTAAAGCTGATCAAGAGATATTTAAACTAAAGATATTTTGATTACTAAAATTCAAAACTTTGCTTGTTCCTGCAACTCTGTTGTAAGGATCTGGTTTTCTCTGTTGCAGGGGTGTCAAACATATAGACCCAATAACACCACTGCTATAATCTATATTTAAAAAATCAAAGTACATCCCCTAGGCCTAGGCATGTTTTTTTTTAGGCTCACCGCTCTAATAAAGATTTGTCAGAAAGCAGATGGTACTATTTCTAGTTAAAATAGTTAGTTACTAGTGCAGTTATTTTACTCTTTTATTCATCATTTAATTTACAAAGCATAATTAGCATGTATAAGACATGTACAACTTAAAAATAGTTTTTTCATTTTTTTCAGTCGACTGTTTTTGTGTAGGATCTTGGTCATCTAGATCATGGTAGACTAAGGAGCACGGAAAGAAAGCAACTGGACCTCTTTAAGTCTACTGTTATTACATGCATATTACAACATACAGCCATCTTGATGTATATAACTTGTATAGACCCAGAAATACTTGAATTTTTCCCTGCATTTTCACTCCTGTGTAACGCTAGAATCACCAGGGAAGGAATGGAAGTTCATTTTATTAAAGTACTTGAATAATTAGTGATTGCAATTTGAACACATTGAAAAGCCCAAATGGATCCTTTGGCAGTCACGTTTAAGTCCCCTGGGCTCTATTGTTATATAGCTTAATCATTCTGGTCATGATACTCATCTACCAGCTTATATCAATACCAATACTTTTTTCTTTTTGCTTGTATTGACAGTCAATAATTTAACAGTTTTAAAATCGTTCACCTCTTCATGAAACTATTTTTGAAAGTAAATGGACGTTGGTGAATTCCATTTTATTTGTTGATTTACTAACGTCAGTCAGCCAGGCTATGTAAAACCTTTGGCTGCTTCTTATTTCCCAAGGGATCCCCCACAGCACGTGTTTGATTTGGCATAGATTTTTACACAACATGCCCTTCCTGATGCAACACTCACATTTATCCACTCTGAGGAACAGCACTACAAGCACACTAGCTTGTGACCGCGTGAGGCTGGGTTAGTTTCTCATGTATAAGCCAAATACGTTATGTTTTAATTATTGTAAAATGTATGTTTCATCTTCTTTTTTTTTCCCTTCCTTTTTTTCTCTTCTTTCAAATAACTTTTTCAAATGTCTGGCATTATTGGGCCTACTTATAACAGTAACTGAATGATATTTAAAACAAAGATTAGTTCCGAGTTATGTTGTTGTGCCTGAGCTATTTTTTTTTTTTTTTGTGCTAATTTTGTAGTGTGTACATGGAAGTCTAGAAGATCCCAAAACCCTTACACACCATAAACTTATTCATGCTGCTACAGAAAGAGTCCTCTCCGACACAAAAACTGTTGCTGATGAAAATCTCAAAGATAAAGGTATGTAGCGTTTCCCCAGTTTGCCGCAGTTTGCCACAATTTTCCATGAAGCTAACATGTTTAATGTATGTTGTAGATGTTTTGCTGCTCATAAAGAAAAGACCGCCACCAACCCCTCCAAAGATGGCTGACGTTAGTTCAGAAGACAAGGTAAGTCCTCTGTCCAGTTTTTGTGAAGAAGTCATTTTTTTAAGATGCATATATTTGATTAGATGCTGTTTATTCTGCTCATCACAGAAGAAACAAGAAAACAAAGCTCCAGATAAAGATGCTATTCTAAAAGCCACCGCCAGCCTATCCACACGCCACACCGACCGTACTGTTACGCAGCACAACATCAGAGACGTAAGAGAGGTTTGGCTTTAGCTGACAGGGTGTACTGAATTGCAGATAAATCATAATAATACTTTAAAATATTGTAAATGAGAAATGCACCTACACTGTTAAAAACCGACAGCTTGTAATTATTTTTGATGTGCTTGTATATTGTTGTTTGTGTTGTTGCAGTTTCAAACAGAGCTTCGAAAAATCCTGGTTTCTCTTATTGAAGTCGCACAGAAGCTTCTTGCCTTGAACCCTGATGCTGTTGAACTGTTCAAAAAGGCAAATGGTAAAGTGGAAAATCTCTTAAACCTTTTACCCATTTTCCAGTGGAAAAATTGGGACTGTTGCTGCACCATTAAGTCGAATTAATTTGTGTTGTATTATTATTTTTATCTTTCTAAAATTATTCATTCAGCTCTCCGGTTTCTCTCGGGGAAAATTTATTGCCCACCTGAGTTTTAACGTCTACCAAATCACAGGCAGCAGTCTGGGGTCAGGTTTAGGATTGGGTTTTATTTTATCCATATACTAATAGGCACTTTTCAGAAACTAGGTGTTACCTTTTATCTGAAGTTGCACACATTTATTTTGGCAGTGCAGGTTTTTTGTGTCTTTGATTGTTTCAAACATGTAGCTGGCAGCCATAGTGCTCAAACTTGAGGAAAACGTCACACTTCAGACCTTTTTGCTAACCGGTGCTAATCTATATATTTTAAATTGATGGTATAGGAAGTGTGAGCTGCTGGATCATATTTAAAAAATATTTTTTTATATGCAGTCCTCGTGGTAAATATACTTATAATTGTTGTTGTAGTCTTTCACACATATAACCAGCCTTAAATTGAAGTATCTTATCTCTTTGTGTGTCTGTGTTTCATAGCAATGTTGGATGAAGATGAAGAGGATCGGGTAGATGAAACGGCCCTCCAGCAGCTCACTGAAATGGGTTTCCCTGAGAGCAGAGCAATCAAAGCTCTAAGACTGAACCAGTAAGGCCGCATTATCATTTTATATATACATATATATTTGCCGTTTCTAATAGACGCCGGTCGCGTGTGTGTGTGTGAGAGAGAGAGAGATATGTGTGTATATATATATATAAATTCTTCTTTTTAGAATTTTTGCACTCAGCATTGTTATCCAGTGGGCCAGATGGCATTAATCTGCAATCTTTTTACACTAACTGTAGTTTTATCTGATCTCCCTCTAGCATGTCAGTGACCCAGGCTATGGAGTGGCTGATTGAGCATGTAGATGACCCCTCTGTGGACACGCCACTACCAGGCCAGGACTCTTCTGGGGCAGCAGGAGCTACGGCAGCTGCCACACCAGGCCCCCCTCCTTCAGCGTCTGCCTCAGCCTCCGGTCCTAACCCTCACCGCAGCCTGTCCAGCCAGTCGAGCACAGACGAGAGCAACAAGCAGGATGAACTCACAGAGATCTTCAAGAGGATCCGCAGGAAAAGGGAGTTCAGGCCAGATTCAAGGGTGGGTTTTTTTTTCCATCACTTGTTCACATCTTAATAAGTAAGTTTTGTGTCCTCATGATAATTGCTGGAATAGACAGGATTGTAATTATATATATATATATTTAAATGAACTCTGCAGGCGGTCATTGCATTGATGGAGATGGGCTTTGATGAAAAGGAGGTGATCGATGCTCTGAGAGTCAATAACAACCAACAGGATGCAGCGGTAGGTTTGCACATCCTCAGTAGTTTTATTATTAATAAACAAATTTAACAGTAATTTCTGAAACCTTACAAAAATTACAAGTCAGTATGCGCACATCAGGCTGGGTTTTCCCACTTACACAGAGGTGAAAAAGGAATTTAGGTTTGAGCTTCTCTTTCTAGATTTGTCTCTTTTTTTTTAATTCTTGGAACAACAGTTTCAACATCTTATAGCTTGAAGGTTCAAATCCAGTAACACTGAGTACCTGTTTTACTTGTTTTCAATTAATTTTATACTTTGACTTTCATAAAGATTTCAATTGTAACGTTTGTTCCTTACCGTGTATTCCTGCAGTGTGAGTGGCTGTTGGGAGACAGGAAACCTTCTCCAGAAGATCTGGACAAAGGCATCGACACCAACAGCCCGCTGTTCCAAGCCATCCTGGAAAATCCAGTGGTCCAGCTGGGTTTAACCAATCCCAAAACTCTTCTAGGTATAGTCTCATTGAGTGTAAAAGCCAACATAGTGATCTTTGTTGAAAATTCTCTATTTTATTGTGTAGTTTTAGGAACTCAAACATAGTCTCATTCTGTAAAATGAGACACAAAAACCACCAGCAGGTGAAACCGATCTAGCTGAGAAGACCAGGAAAATTGTTCAAACAGTGTGAAATCATTCTTTTTCATTCACCTGTATATATGGTTATTATATATTATGCTTTGTTGTTTGTGTGATACTAAACATCCAAGAAGGTCTGTGCTTTGGTTTTGGTGAGTGAAATTCTGGTGTTTTATTAGTCTGTTACTTTTTTCTTGATATCTGTTCCTATGGGTTAGATAATAACCCAGCTCTCGACTCTCTTGTCCAAAAATGGACACTCTTCGCTCCAAAAAATGATATATAAAACATAAAGAAGCAATGAAGGCACTAATGTTAAGACTTCAAGTCACTGAGCCCAAAACCAGCGCTTGACATCAGTGTCCACTATGACACAGTAAGGTAATGACATTTGCAACTTTACACTGAAGAAAAAAAAAAAATATAGCCTCCAGCAGAACCAGGTCAGGGTTGGACAGCTGCCTTTCTTGACCAGTTGACAGCAGAGGGGAAAGATTTCTGGGGTGGGGGTCAAGTATATAACTCCCAAATATGCTTTGTGTTTGTGTTTGCAGCATTTGAAGACATGCTGGAGAATCCTCTGAACAGCACCCAGTGGATGAACGACCCCGAGACCGGCCCTGTCATGCTACAAATATCCAGAATCTTCCAGACCCTCAATCGCACATAGAGCCTCCTGGTGACCCCCCCCCCCCAATCCCACGTATGACTGTGGCAGCTTTGTGTGTATGTGTTTGTGTGTTTGATCACACTGAGGCGTACGCGTGTATGTATGTGTGTGTACGAGTGAGTGTGGGAGAGACACGAGTATTGTTTTTTGCCTTTTAAAGACAAAGTCAGAGGAGTCAAAGTATGACTGAAGATGTTACACATATAACTATTTATAACAATACAGTAAAAACACTTATATACGAAACAGATGTTAACATAAAGTTATTATTACAGTAATAATAATATCGATATAAATTGAGATTTAGTATGTTGTTTTTACATTTTAATGATAACAATTTATAGGTATGACAGACATGATTTATTTTATATAATTTGTCCACGTGTAAAAATGACATCAGACATCAATTTAATGTTTACACTTCAAAGAAAACTGTTTTCTATGTTTTGCAATATTTAAAAATCGACTGCAGTTTTCACTGTCTCTGTAAAATGTTTCATCAGTGTTGAATGTGTGGAAGACTTCTGTCTGTATCACATTTTATTTTTCTTCTCCCTCTGTTTTAATCAAAACTCGCTGCTTTATAATTGAGAGGAAAAAAGTAGCGAGATCACAGAGGATTTTTAAAAGGAAACCTTCATTGAGCTTCTTCAAACATGTTTATTTGACTTTCTTGCCTTTTAGAGCAAAACTGTACACTACACCGTGTCTCAGTCATGTTTTTACAAGAAGATTTTATATTAGGCTCGTGTGTGTTTACTGTCGATGTGCTCATGAATGTCATATTGTCACGTTGCTCTCGTCTAGCACTTGTTCACCTCTATGGATATTGCGTACCGCAGCAGTGGTACAAGAAGAAAGAAGGGTTTGTGTGTTGTCTCAAAAGCGTGTAGTGGTAGCGAAGAAGCGAAGCTGATCACAAGACGGTTGCCTTTTTAAACGTCAATTTGAGCGATGAAGATGCATGCTCGCTTCGTGCTTGAGAGGTGCGAGTGTCTTCAAACATATGTGAAAACAATAGAAGTTGACATGCAACCAAATTTCTATGTTTTGATTTGCTTTTTTTCTCTCTCTCTTTTTTTTTTTTTTCTTCCTTTTTGAGAGCAACAAACATTTATGC
>VURO01019138.1:13287-25244 GCA_015108175.1 Pelvicachromis taeniatus
ATAAAAAAAAAAATTTTTTTTTTTGTTATTTAATGTTTTTTTTTTTTTTTTGTTTTTTTTTTTTTTTTTGGGGGGGGGGGGGTACAAATGAAATATTTTTTACCATTTTTTGTGTATTTTTTCTTCAAAATGCCAATTACATTTAGTTCAAATTTATTTATGTAGCTCCAAATTCCAACAACTGTCTACAGTATTAAAGTAAAAACAACAACAATTTGACAATCTCCTATGAGCAAGCACTAGGCGACGGTGGGAAGGAAAAACTCCCCTTTAACAGGAACAAAGGTCTGGCAGAGCCAGGCTCAGTGAGGTAACATAGAAAAGAAAATGTGTCTAATAGACATGTTGATGGTTTGTAGTAAATAAGTAAGTATTGCCTGTTTTTTATTTTCTCTAAATTTTCCAATTTGTTGTTTACGAGTGAGGGAGGAGGGTAGCAGGAGATTGACGGACAGATTGGTTGTGCAGTGATGTGGACACTACTGTTCCATTGTGGAAAAAAGACAGCTGACTGTAAAAGTGAAGCTGTTGATTTACCGGTTGATATATATCCCTACCCTCACCTATGGTCATGAGCTCTGGGTTTTGACTAAAATGAGATCGTGGATACAAGTGGGGGAAATAAGCTTTCTCTGATGGGTGTCTGGCATCTCCCTTAGAGGTAGGGTGAGGAGCTCGGCCATTCAGCACGGACTCAGAGTAGAACTGCCACTCCTCCACATCAAAAGGAGCTAGCCAGGTGAGGTGTTCTGGGCTTGTCCCACCAGGACAGGCCCTGGGGCAGATGCAGGGCACGCTGGAGAGATTTTATCTCTTGGCTGGTCTGGGAACACCTTGGTCTTCTCTGCTTAGGCTGCTGCCCCTGTGACCTGGCCCCAGATAAGCAGAAGAAGAAGAATTTTTATAATTGTTTAGAGGAATTATCATTAGATATCTATCAAATAAGCTAAATATTTCAGTGACTTCTGATCAGGCATATGATTAAAAGTCAAAATTTGGGTTTCTGTTGTATCCTACACATCTGCTAAGTGTTTCTAAAAGGTTGCATTAAGTCAGGAAATACTCTAGCAGTATTACTTAAATATATTGAGATATAGGCAGTGTAAAGTGCCACTTTGTGATCTTCTCCATTTATGCAACTACCTGTAACGCTATCTGTCTGTCCTAACCACTGTGCAAGAGGTTTTATAGAAAGTGTGAAAAGTGGCAGGGAAAGTGGGCATCCCCATCGCAATCCTTCCTCCAGATTTGTGTCTGAAAGACCCTGCACTGGGTCCTGCTGGAAAAAGTTACAACAGGTAGTGAGATTGTGAATACTTCTCTTCCTTCCCTCCAGGACATCTACTGCACCCTCCTCATCCGGAAAGTCTTCTGCATAACAGGTGACTCCACTCATCCGTCCAACAGCTTCTTCAGTTTGCTGTCATCAGGAAGGAGACTGAAGAGCCTCCGGACTGGAACCAGCAGACCGAGAGACCGTTTCATCAGGATGCTGAATTCACTCGTTGCTCTCACACACACGAACTCCAGACCTGCATTCACCTCTGAACCCCCCAAACATACAAACTCTGAACCATTGCATTTTCACTGACTGCCCCACCCCTACTTGTACACGAACTTGCCCACAATCACTATGATTGTGTTGGACACTGTTGTTTATATAATTGTATTGTGTTGTACATGAGACTCTTATTTTATTTTTTATCTTTATATTGTTTTAGTGCACACTGGGGGCAATGGGAGCATTGCAATTTCAAATTCCTGTGTATTACTGTACATATGGTCTTTGACAATAAAGCTGACTTTGACTTTCAACATTGTTCTGAATTTGAAGTTGTGCACAGATTGTTATCATTGGTTTGTCTTTGTGAGAAAAACTCAGTCTGTATAAGCCAAAATAAGGCTTGACTCAGTTCAAACTCAGTTTTTCAAACTCAGTTTGAAAACCTCAATCCACTCAAAAGGAAAACCATCTGGGCCAGCTGGCTTGTTTGCTTTAAGCCTGGAGATGGCGCTGTTTAGCTGCAACTGAGTTACTGCAGCTGGAAATATTTGATGTTGTTCGTCTGTTACAGCTAATAAGTTGGCGTGAATTCAGGGACTTGCCAATTTGTGGCTCACTGTCTATGTGTGGTTGTGTTTTTAAAGACTGGATATTGTTGAGAGTGTTATCCACTCTTTATTGTTGATATATATATATTTTTTTGCTATTTGTACCTGGTTTTGACCTTGATTCAAAGTGTTTGTGTTTTGTAAATATCATATTTTTAAAAACATCCCACTGTCTGACCCTTAATGGCTGTGGCCTGTCGTTTCTAAGTACGTTTTCTAAAATCAGTCATCTAATCTTTTGTCTTAGATATGTTTTATCGAGAATTGGGCCATGACTGGTCTCTTGGTCCAGGAGCCTCCTATCAATGTTCCTGCTTTGACACATCTTTTTGTACAGGTTGAATAATAAGGGTAAAAGCACACATCCCTGTGGGGAGCCAATTGACAATCAAACTTGATTAGACAGAATTTGAGTCCTGCTAGTTAAAACAAAAACAAGAATCCAGCAAAAGTTTTTTTTTTTTTTTTTAAATTGTTGGGTAAATTGTTCTAAAAGCTTTCTGGTTAGAAAATGAGGATGGATTGTGTTAAAAGCCAAAGAGAGTCAAAAAATACTTGAGCATGAGAATCGCGTTGTGTAACAGTTAGGTTCAACAAAGTATGTGTTCAGTTTTTCTTAAAATCTCTGACTTTGAGTAGTTTTTGAATATTTCCAACATAGTTGATATAAGAAAAGCCAGTGTGAAATGATTTAGAGTTTTGTGATAAATGGATTTAGAATCATTAGCTAAAACTGCATCTTTCTTTCATTAGGTATGTAAATGCATATGAAATATGTAGTGAAGTGTGAAGGACAGTGCTTCTTCAGTTTTATCATTGAGTGACACAAGCGCTACAAAACCATCCTAATTCTTCAAATTCCTATACCATCTTTCACCATTAGATGTCAGCATTGGTCAAGACCTCAACACAGGACAACACAGGACTAAGGTACAAAAAAAAAAATGTAATGCATACATATATTAAGTCAAGTGCATGCTGAAATTGACATTTTTAAGAGAAATAAATTTGACATTCTTGTGGGTTATTAAATAGACCTATCAGAGAAAAAATGGATTGACTGATTCATTAAACAGGTTCTTTAGAAAGTCAGGTTACAAAAATGCAGGGCACGTGAATCCGGTTAAAAATACGTTCTTTTTAAAAAGTAATATTTATAGTAAAAACATAGCTGTGACGCAAGGCGGGATTTGAGTTTCCAGTATTACGAGTATAGTCTGGAAGCTAATCACGCATGCGCATTGTGCGCATTTGGAAACGTTGGGATAATAATTGCATTTCTATGGGCAGAGCGCGAAGACACTGCTGATCCTCGCTGCATTGCTCGAGCCCCAAACGTATGCTTCTTTTTTTTATCCAGTATGAATCGTTTAACACTGAGATAGATTTTCAGCCATAAGACCCCCGCGTACGCCGTACTTTTTTTTTTTTTTACTGGAGAGCCTCCCTTTTTCTCCCTGTGTTGTTTCGGCCCAAAGTCTGCCGTGGAGTGGTTGACACACAGGCCGCGGATCGGTTCTTGTTGCTGGGAGGAGACCACACTGACTCGCCTCCAAGCTAGCATTATTAGCTGGCTATAATGCGTCGCTGCCGCTGGTGTGTTTTCTATATAGCAGGCCCCTGTTTAGTGAGGCAAGTCCTTGGTTAACCGTTTACCCGACGGAACGAAAGGGTGACTTGGACTTACACCACACCTTTCAAGGTAATGTCTTGCCAGCTAGCTAACGTCATTCATGGGACCATTGAATCCAGTGGTCCTGCTGTACAGTACACACTAGCAAGCTAGCGGTTAGCCGGCGATAGTTAGCTGATTTGCATGCATGGCCGCTTAGCAGATCAAATGTTAGGGAAATCTTCACTGTTTCAGCTAACGGTTGATCTCGTTAATAACATTATCGTAACGTTAGCCTCTTGACGTATTAAAGTATGTTAACTTTAGTTATGGCCTTGCAGCGTTTACAAGACTGGGCCGTTAATGTAATTGTTACAGGTTTATTTATTAATATTAATATTTTTTTTTTTTTTACAGGTAATGCGATATCTTAAACTCATGATCAATGAGAACTTTACATTTCTGGCAAACGGGGAAAGTTCATTAAAACCCATGTGTGATAACCTATGTAAGCAGGTGTGCACTAGTTTTCTTTCAAAACCATACTGAAATTCGTCAGTATCCTTCTAATAACCTATTATTGTAATTGGTATTGGATAAGACAGTCAGACCCTGTCGAACCGGTGCCCAAGTAACAGGTGAACACCTCGATGACAAAGAAGTTAAAAGTGAAACTGCTGTGATTTTGATTTAGCTAATGAAGAAACACAAGTCTGCTTGGCTGACTTACATTGGTAATTTGTAAGTTTGTATTTGAGGTGCACTACCTTTTGTCTAAAGTTGGCAACTGCTACTAGCGTCGTGTTGCACAGTGTAGATGTGAATAATCAAATTTCTAAACTATGGCAAAGATTGATCACATTCTTTTTGTTTACATGTACTTGTTGTAAGTAAAGTTACTGTGATCACAAAGGTTAAACCAATATCGTATCTTTTGCTTTGCAGTTGTGCAATAGTACAGTCCACTGTGTGCTTGTCAAAATGTAAATAATGATTATAAAGGTTCATTCTTGCACTAAGCCACCATGACTTAAGTTTAAGGTGATTTAAGAACTGGGTGCTGCTAGGAAATCTCAAATCTATTGTCTACTGTTTGACATCATAAGTGACTGTGAAATGCCTCTTTGACACTTGTGTCTCAATGACCATATGTAATTCTAATCGGGTCACTAAAGGAAGGAAATAAAAAAACCCACATATTCTGTTGATAAGCAACGAACATTGGAGTCGGTGAGATTTCAGTAAAATATGTATTCGAGATTCACTCTATAAAGCATTTCGCCACTCACAAGTCATTTCAATGGAATTTGTCACTGGCTAATATTCTATTCTGTGGCTCTTACTCAGCATAATGTCCTGTATAATTTTGTCTTTAACGATGTGTTTTGTTTTGGCTTTTTTGTTAAAGATGGATGTTGATTTGTGTGCTGGTGGGGACAGTACCAGGAGAAAAGTAGAACTGGCCGGGGTTGCAGAAGGCACAATGGACGTTGTACCTTTGGAGATGTATGACTCCGCCAGAGCAAAAATAGCAGCCAACCTACGGTGGCTGTTTGCCAAAGCCTATGGTATTGGTAAGTAATTTCACTTGCATTCATGCTACACAAATGTCATTCTCACAGTGCAGACGTTATTGTTGGCACATTGTGTTAAGTGCTCTCTGCAGTGATAGTCAGCAGATTGTGTTGCATTCCAGCAGCGAAACTTTGACAGCAAAAACCCAAGAGGAAGAAATATTTGTGTCTGTGCTCTTGGGCCAAAACTGTTTACCACTGTGGCACTTGGCAACTGAACTCCCATACTGACTCACCAGATCCTTCCATTTTTGTAGGGTGGCCAGTGAGACTGAGCCCAAATCGGCCTGAGTGACAGGCACTGAGGATTAGACTTTATCTGTTTGACTGTTGTCAGTGCATGGAAAATACTGATCTGCACTGCCAGTCACTCACACTGCCTGTTGAGATTGTATCGACTTTAGTAGCTCTGTCAGATAGAGGCAGGTTTTCCTGCCTTGTCTGTGGTTGCTTTTGCCAAGAGTTGAATAAATTTTAAGGGTGAAATGAGTTGTGTGGAATTTAAGGTAAGCTTTTTAGGATCTGTTTTAGTGAAGTTGTAGAACTAGGACCATTTAAAAAAGCACTACTTTTTTTTTTTTACCTTTTGTATAGTTAATATCCTTTTGTCAATTTTTCAGGATATGTGGATATTGTATGTTAGGTGGCAAAAGAGGAATTATGTGGACATTGTTTTGAGTCAACCACTGTCTGCTGAAGTTTGATACATACTCAGCTCTGCACTGTTCTGGCAATATTGTAAACAATGGAATTGCAGCTGCTCTTCTGTGCTAAAGTTCTATGTCAGACATCCTTTTCTGCAATACGTATTGTTTAGAAACAAGTTTCCATGTTGGAGCTAAGGGTGGGTGATACAACCTCTAAATTACATTACAATGTTTAAAAGAAATTGCAATGATGATATTTATGATACAAAAAACACTGAACGTTTTATCTAAAATTGCAATTCGTGGACAGTGGAATTTGTTGGTGCAAAAAAAAAAAAAAAAAAAAAGATGGATATTTTCCATCCTTTTTTTTCCATCCAATGAACTACTGTTATTGATGACAGACTACATAATTTGATCTGGGAATCTGTTGCCTCAAGCTTCCAGCAGCAGCAGTATTATAGAGTTCAATAGCTGTGAAACAGCCTAAGTCAAATGTAATGACAAAAGTAATGTAGGTAGCATTTTCCCTGAAAACCTTAAGTAAAAGTAGAACATACTGCTTAACACTTAAGTATAACAATAATTTAACTGGTTTAATCGTGTAACTCTTTAGGAGCCTGCAAAAATATTTTCACATAATATTTAAACTGGAAAATACTTTGCACCTGGGATGTTATGTCTTGGGTTGAGTTTTGTAAACAGTTGCTTGCAATCCCACTTTTACCGCTATTTGGATTGGCATCATGACCTTGGCCACTCTTGGCCATTATGTAACTGTGTCAGTAATTGAGTGGTTTCAAGCCACCGTTTTGCTCCTCCTGTCATATAGAGCACAACTAGCGAGTGCTCGATTAATACTTAGTTGAGTCATATGTTTACTTTTTGGTTGCAACTGATGACTGGTCTCGTGCCTTCCTAGCTTGGTTGCACTCAACGTTTTTTTGTTTGTTTGTTTTTCTCCCCACAAGTAGTAAAACAAGTTTCTTGGTTCCATCTTTTAGTGGGAACAGTTTTCTTGCATATTTGCCAAAGTGTTGTGCTTAGGGCTAAAGGTTGTTGAAGTAGCTTAGTCTTTAGGTACTAAATCGCCGAGCTGTCTGACATGTCTGGATTGTCGTGTTTTGCATGCTAGGGAATGTAAACGCAAGAAATTCCTATATCATTAATATAAAAATATGACACTTTCATGTGAAAGTGTCATATATATTGTCTTATATGTGAAATGTATGTCACATTAATGTGTTGGGTATGATGTGAAATCCTTTAAGTTAATTGCGATATCATCCATATATGAATTTTTACAAGAGAGTTACAGAATCTGCTATGAAACCCGTTTAGTAAGAGATGTCTTTAAGGCAAACTGGACCCTCTGGTTGCACAGCACTGGACTATCTACACGTTACACTAACATGAGTTGCTCAGATATGATTTTGTGCTTCTACTAATGTCAGAGGAAGTTTGGAATGTGGTGACTTTCATGCACTATATGCACCGTGCTTGGTGAACCTACGATGTAACAGTTTTTAATCTGAGCATGCAGCCCACTTTCTATCAGAAATTTGTTAACAGCACTCAATGGTTAAATGTGAGTGCTGCAGTAGTTGAGTCCCTTGTGGGAAAAAAAAAAAAAAGTAGTGTTGCATTGAAACTTTTGTTGGAAACCTGTCCTGCAGACAGACAAAGACACACATGTTATGAAACATTGGTCATGTTGTCCAGTTTTTCCAATAACTCCAAGGAGAAACTATAATATGTGAGTGTTGCCTTAATTTTTCCTAAAGAAGCTTTACTGGATTGGATAAAGTTTTACCAACAGAAATGATTTTCACTTTTTGGTGGGTGATTAGTCGCCAGTACCTGACAGCATTTTACGAGTTCACTAAAGACATCTTTGAAGGACTCCTAGTTACCTTTTTTATGTGCTGCAGGGTGTTTCCTTATCATAGTGGTTGAAGTTGGTTAATATAAACCTCAGCTATCTGATGCATAAATCCCTCCATTCACTGCTTTGCATGTGTGCTGGCTCAGTGTAGTCTCTGTACGTTATTTCAGAGGCTTATTGCAAGCATTCCTTTGTGTTTTGTGGTCTCTTTATATTTGTGGTCATTACTCAGATTTCCTAATGCCACTGGTGCATTCATTCTAAACAAATGACAACAAGATTGGATATTCAAAGGTAATCCAGGTTATGGATGAAAGCTATTATCTCCATTGCCTGTTTTTTAAGGCCAACATTTTGCTCTAAAGCCCTCTTTGTTTAAGGTTCGTTACTAAGGCTCATACTTTTGTCTGAGTTCATATCAAGGCTTGTAGGAGTCTGCTCTGCCATTTAACTGTCTGTCATCATAGGTCTTGGCTAATGATGTAGTCTGAAAGATGGTGCTTAAAAGCCACTTCCTAAGGACAAAAATGATGCACCACACACAAACTTGGGTGGAGATCCTTTTCTGTTACAATGGAAAGTATAAAGCAGCCCCAATGCTTTGGTGGCCCAGAATGAGGAAACTCTCAGCTGCAGTCACAATGGCCTTTTCCCATGGGGACTCAATAAATTAGGGCCATTTTATTTTCACCCTATAGCTCATCTGGTCTTTGCTACAGTGTGCTCTTGTTTGCTTGACTTGTTCACTGACTGACAGAGAGATGGTGTATTTGTCTACATGGTCTCCTGTCTTTACTACCATCTGCGTTTTCCACAGCTGCTGGCAACATGCATGTCAGACAGCCAGACACAACACCAGCGAGGGTTAGAACTTCTGCATACACAGTACTGGTTTTTGCCCATATTTGCTTGTGCTGACCATGGTGTAGTCCTGGTCCTGGTTGGCTGACTTTGCTGGGTCTTGTTGCCAGGCCAGGTTCTCCAGCTCCACCCCATCCCAGTTAGTACATTTTTCAGCCTGGCTCTGGGTAATAGGAACATGGTGGGGAAGCTGCCACATGACATCAGTGTCTGTTGAATGTATTCAAACGTGAAGACTCGCCCCGACCAGACCCCTTTGTTTTCACACACACAGTTACTCCCAATGTTACTGTTTTATATACTCAGACACAACTCTTTAGGAATGATCCAAACTGCTGGGTGTTTGGTGTAATAGATTATTGTTGTACAATGATGTCTTCATTTCTTATGAGGGTTGGCAGCACGTTGGCCCATGTTTCAGCGATGCATGCAGAATACAGATTACAGGATCGATATAATCTCAGCAGCTACTGAAGGGCGGCACGGCAAATATATTAAAACTGCGATTTTGAATTTATACTTCTTTTGCAGTTTATTTTTACACAACAACAAATGTTCATCAGGATACAAGATATGTAAACTATTATATTAGTGAACAAATACAACATCTATTTTTGTTGTTTTTTTTCCCCCAAGTGCCTTATATCACTGTATCACAGCGCTGCTGAGCTTGTGTCACCTTCTTTGTAACAAACAAAACTAATGTTCAACTAACAGGAAAAACATTGTGGCACAAGCTGTTCTATTTTTAAAATTGTACCATTGAACAGCATGCTGGAAAATGTTAGCTAGGAAGGGGCTTAGAACAGAGAGGAAATGCACCAACATAACTTGCGATTGCTGTTTAGGGCTTTATTTCTGCTGCTTCTGATTGGTCTGGGTGGAGCTCAGGTAGCTAACAGGACTCATGTGTTTTTGCCTAGAGACAGAATAATCTTTGTTAAGTTTGGGATTAAAAAGTCCAAAATAAGTTTTAAAGCTGCATTTCTCTCTTCCCAAGTTTTTGGTCATACTGCCCAGTGCTGTCTTCATTTCTGCATTATCAGATTGGATGCATGAGAACAAAAACTTCTAATTACTTCCTAAGTTGCATCACCAAATGACAAGACAGTGAGAGGTTGTGTGAACTCGGGGTACGTGTTCAGGGAGGGGCAGACAGAAACAAATTTAACATCACAAGAGAGGAGAGCAAAAAAATATTTTGCATTTTGATGCTATTTAGGAACCTCCAACTTCTGACGTTAAGTAAAATGATCCATTTCTCTTTTTCTTGACCATATCAACATACAGACTGTGACATTGTTTTGGAGAATAAATTAAAATTGGAATTGGAAAAGAAAGTCTGCATCTAATGTTTTCTAAACTTACAGCTTTATTCACGATAAGTCTCTATTTCATCGAATGTTTTTTAAGTAATTATTCTATTTAATTTACATTCTTCTCAAAAGGCTCTGTACATATGTACGCTACCTAATTTTACAGTTCAGCTTTTGCGCTTGGTACTTTATAATCCACTAAACCAGCATTTAGAAGCTGCCCACCATCCAGTTTTTGTGAATAGGAGATTGCTGACGAGTGGCTCCCTTTATCCTGTCAGTCAGTGCAGAGGCTAAGAACACAACACACACACACACACAAACACAGCTCATGCTGTATTACTGGGGCTCAGACAGAGTTAAGAACAGATTTTACAGAACAGGGTCATTTCAATCATGTCCCTGTTCTGTTTAGAATTTGGACAAGTTTTACACACGGTTTTATCCTGTGTCTGGTTTATCTTGCAGTATAAATGTACAGGTCGTGCATGCCTCGAGAGAGCTGCTTCGTCTCATGCCCGTATATGGCTGTGCTTTCTGTTTTTGAGAATGACTTCATATTCAAAGCAACAGAATCGTCCGTAGGTCAACTGTGTGTGTGTGTGTGTGTGTGTGGGGGGGGGGCTTTTGTGCTGCAGCACTTTTGAATTAATGCTGGCAAAGTCCACAGTGTCACCTGAGAAGTCTCACTGAGGTCTTGGCTTATCAAGGATCTGTTTTCCCAATACGCTCCTGAGGAAATTCTTTGTATCTTACAATTACAAAAGGTCATGTTTGCCGCAAGTAAACTAATACTGGTATATAACAAATATTACATGGAAAGCACTGGGCTTTGTCACATTACTGTAGCCTGTAGATGAGGCAGTCGGAGCTGTGGTTGCTTTTTCATGTAGTATTTTGTATGTTATATTAAACAGCTAATGTATGTCTTCAGTCCATGTACAGTTTGACCTAGTGCTAACCTCACACACTGCTTTAGGATGTTTCCTGAATTTTGGGCACTGACTTCCCCCTGAAACTCTCTCTTCATTGCAGACCATATTCCAGAGGACTTAAGGGACCCATTCTACACAGACCAGTATGACCAGGAACACATCAAGCCACCTGTCATTCGTCTGCTGCTGTCCTGCGAGCTTTACTGCCGTGTGTGTGCACTTATCCTCAAAACCGAGCAGGCAGCGTCTCTTCAGTCCCACATGTCTGTCATCCAAGCTCTGTCCAGGAAGGGCATTTATGTGGTGGAGAGTGATGACACACCTGTTACAGAGGGGGACCTGGCGTGTATGCCCATCAAAATGGTGAGTGCAAAATCCTCTAATATTTTGCAGTATTTTGTGGCAAATAATACCTAATATCGTCACTAGGGCTGCCACAATTAGTCGACTAGTCACGATTACGTCAACTATCAAAATTGTCGACGACTAATTTAATAGTCGACGTGTTGTTTGAAGCTTTGTACGACCCCAAAAGACGCAGGAATAAGTAGTAGGATTTAAGAGTGTAATAACAGACTGAAACAGAAGATGGCAGCACTGCATGTACAAGGATGCCAGCTGCCGTTAAACCCCGAAGAAGAAGAAGCTGTGTCCCAGAATTCATAGCACGGCCCTGCTCAGTTTTCAACAATGGCTAGTTAGTTTTAATATTACTCTTATTATTCTTTCTGGGTCACAAAATAAACGTTTAACATATTTTCAGGCGAGAATGTAGCTGTTACCCACTAGCTCGATAGCTAGCTGGGGTTCAAGGCTAGCTATAGCCGGTCAGAACACCGGACTGCGGTGTCCTGTTATATTTTAGATAGCAAGGAGCAGACGGCTGAGTTTATTAAACTTCACCGAAACAATCTGCAGTAGTTAGCACATACTTTAAACACTCAAAGCTGTAAGCTAATGATAGTTATATAAGAGCAGATGCATGCTGGTGCAATAAGCTGTACGGTTTACGTCC
>VURO01019139.1:5981-25057 GCA_015108175.1 Pelvicachromis taeniatus
TCCTTTTTGGCTCAGTCTAGCTTTTGCATTCAAAGAATGCTTGTTGACTTAAGGTCTCCTATCCCCTGTAAAAAGGTAGATTTCCAGATTTTTCTGCCAGTGACTAAAATGTAAGTGGTCTGTAGCAAAGATTTAAAAATTGTTGGGGAGTGCTGTATGCTTACGAAACTAGCCTTCATGCAGCGTAACTAGCAGAGGAATATTCTTCTTTTCAGTCTTTCTATTTAAGGTGCTCTCTAATTTTCTCAGATTTTTCTCCCTCTTGCTTTCTGTCTGTCGGCCTGGGTGGATAGCGGAAGCAGTTCTCAGCATCTCTTGCCAGCTAAATACATGGTGGCTCAGTAATTACAGAGTCTTAGCACAGGCCTCGGGCAGTCTACCAATAGAAGCCAACAGCAGTCATCTATTATCTCAAATTCAGGATAGGAGATCTTGGATGTATTATATGAAGACCTGGCATGCAACAGAAGACAATATTGGAGCTGATAGGATGAGTCTGTAAGTGCACAGCTCGAGCAGAGATACAGGTAAACACTTTGCAACATGGATGCTCAGTGAGTACAGTTTGCTGACTGAGAGTGGAAGCTGAAACATTATTTTCATGGCCCCTTGCATGCATGAGTTCCTAGCGACTACAGTCGGGGGTATCTATTATTTGAGATATCCCAAATGTCTGCACAAGCACGCACACAGCATTGCACAGCAGCAGGTGGGGGGAAGATGGACACTGATCTTTCTGCCTCTATTTTTCTGTAAACAGTCTGCTTGTCATCATGATTCATGTATGTAAATATAAATGAACACATTGATAGAGGAGGGTGTTCTCTTTCAACACGCCACCGAAAAACAGCCTCCAGTCGATCAGTGTGTAGGAAATAACGGGCACTCTGTCATCTCTGCTCTGTCATCATTTATTTATTTTTTATTTTTTTGGGTGAATTTCAGTGGGTTTTCTGCCTGTTTTTCTGGCACCAGCTAGTCCCACGAAGGCCTTTATAATGCATTATCGTGTTCAAAAAGGGAGAGAACATGAAAGATGGAAGGATGAATAAAAAACAGAAAAACACACACGCACACACACGCACACACGCACACACACACAGAAACCAAGGGATAAACCCCCCCAGAGAATACTGGGGGGAGAGAGTAAACAGCAGAGAGGAGCAGCGAGCGCTGGATGTGCACTGGGTGTCCTTCACCCTCTCACTATCCTTTCCCTTCAAACAAACACTGTGACATCAGCTTTTGGTCTTTTTGGAGTTCATTACACAAACATAACTGGCTTAGAAAAGACACATCACCACCACTTGTGTATGAGCTCACATATGGAGCGGGGCTCTTCACTTAAATAACAGAGGAGATTGATGTTTCTCCTGTGCTGTGAGATGTCGCTCAAGTGTAAATCAAACCATTCCCATTTAAAATGAGATCATGTCTAATCCATCTACAAATATGGTAAATGCAAGCAGAACATAGTTCAAATTCATGATGTATGAGAACAAAGGTCGCAAAGTCTGTTACTGCTAAGGAATTGCATTAATACACATGTATGGTTAGTGTTACTATGTGTTAAATGACTAAATGAAGTTAGGCGACAAGTGTTTTTAAATGCGAAGTTATTATATGAATTCAAAAAGATGACATTTGGTTCAATGGTGCAAAGAGAGCCATGCTGGTAAAGTGGTTAGTGCTGTTGTATCACAGCAAGAAGGTTCCTGGTTTGAACCCCAGCCCGGGCCTTTGTTTGCATGTTCTCTTTTTGTTTGTGTGGGGTTCCTTTGGTAATTCAAAGGCATGTATGTTAGGTTAATTTGTGAGGTAGACAAGTGCTTCAAGTGTATAGAATAAAGTGCTGCATGAATGTATGTTTAAAATGCTTACATAAGCACTTATAGTAAAAGGTCCTATAAGAGGTCAGTCCAAATTACAAGCTTTGTTGACGTGTAAATAACTTAAGTCTTAATATTTAGACAAGAGAGTGATATTGAGCTTTTCCCCCATTTAAAAAAAGGCTGTGTAAAAGTGACATTAAAACAGTTTTCTATAATGAGCAGACTAATCTAAAGGAGAAAGTTTTTCAGTAAACTTTGAAAACAATGAGCACAGACTTGATTTAAATTTTCTTAGAGCCAGAGTTCAAAACAAGTACAGTACAGTCAAATGTAAATTAGCTACGCTGCAAACTTGGAAATGGCAAAGTTGAACACTGGCTATGACTTATTCTGTTTATTTATTTATTCATTGTGATACGGAAGCTTACTGAATTAGCTGAGCTAAAAACTATACCTAGCTAAAGTGTAAATTTTGCTGGTTAGCTAGAAAAAGTAGCTAACTCCACTAGCTAGTATCTAGCTAGTCAAGCTACTCAGTATAGATAGATAGATACTTTATTAATTTCAATTATTGTTTTACAGCAGCAGAGTGGACCATTCAAATAGTGTAGTCCACAATAAATAAACAATATAGTTATAGTAAAAGTGTCGCAGGGATTTATTGTGCACTTTATACTGGTATAATTTACCTGAAAAAAATTATACATGCACAATGATTATAAAAAATAAAGAAAATAAAAGTGAGGTTAAGTTAAAACAGAGTAAAAAGTAAGACTGAGATTGTACGAGAGAGTAGTACATAAAAAAAAAATTATATGTACGCTAAATCTGTAGCAAGAAGGTATGACACAGAAATTTAACGGGATAAATTTTAAATTGAACTAAAACCTACATACAGTGGGTCAGTTTATGTCAGGACACCTACAGTATTACAGCTCATTTCTTCAACATAACTGCCATACAGTTGACGTTAATAACAGTCTTGTCTGTTTGACTCCAACAGCAATGAAATCTGGAGGCACTCAGCTGAAGCTCATCATGACCTTCCAGAACTACGGACAGGCACTATTCAAACCCATGAAGTAAGTTTTTTTTTTCTCATTTTGAGGTGTGTGTTCCTGCTAAACGGACATTTCTCCTGCACGACCACACATGAAGTTCAGTGTTGACCTCGGTCGCTTTAAGAAAAAACAAACAAAGAAAAAAAAACGACCTTCTTCATATGGTATTAAAGCCTGAGTGCCATTTCAGCATAAAACACGAACTGTGCAGCTTTCTGCCTTGGCTCACTTCCTTCTTTTCCGCATCTCACCACCTACCCATTCTCCTCACAACATCAATCTCATTTCCTCATTCTCCTTTCTGGCAATATCAAATTGCTTTCATTTCAGCACAACCTTGATATTAGATTGAAGGCCGACATCATTCTGCTGTGTCAGAGCCAAATGTTGAATAGGCATTTCACCTCTCGCAGCTTTAGGATGACACATCACATTCTTCAGTGGCCATGTTGGAGGCCCTCGGCTCTCAGCCCGAGACATTTTTGTTACTGATTCCATCTGATTAGTTTTCTGTGTCCAGATATTATCGCACCATCTACTCTAACTAAATGTCCCTGTCTTGTTGTCAGCATGTGATCCACATGTAAGCAGACACTGTTGATCCAGCTTATCATAATCCAGTAGAAATGTATTGTTGCTGATATTTGCCCATCTAGATTATTTCATCTTAATAGATTGTTGGTAGGATCCAGGTAGGGATCAGGATCATGGCTGTAGGGGTGGCAATGTTGGTTGGCTCACCTAAAGTACCACCAGCAGGTCAATTTCTTTGTACTAACTACTAACTGAATTGCCACAAAACCTACTGCCACGGTCCGTGTAAGAGAAAGAATGATGCATATTTTGGATGTTTGCATGACATCTCTTTTTCTTCTTGGACTGACGTGCACATTACATTTTACAGACACTCCTTTCCCCTTGATGATGAGCTTTAATTACTTTGATAACCTTCTTTCTTCATTAGGTCAGATTTTTTTTCAATTTGTGCCAAGACTAATCCCATTCCTATTATCTGTCCTTTTGTACCTTGTGTTTTATATTAAGTAGCAAGTTTAAGGGTGGTGATAAAGTTATAAGCCGCAGAATGTCTCTCACTTTTCTGTCGTCACCGGTTCTCGAGAGCAAGGCCTTCAGTCTAGAAGCAGTACTGTCCATAGATTCATTCCTTAGGTGCTTTTGTAGAAAAAGTCAGCTAATCTGCTAAAGATGACACCATAATCTCCAAACTGTAAGCTGAATACCTAGCCAACAGGTTATATGTGAAGATATTTATATTTTTATCACAAAACTAAAGGCGACAGGCTTTCATGTATCCCACATACCAGCCCATCTGAAGTGGTGCCAGACACAGTTCCTGTGAGGCTTATGATTCAGCCACAATGCCCTGTTATTTGCCTCATTTCTGTTTAAACTTATTCCACCTGTGAATCAGTGAACTACAGTAACCTGTGTTTACCTGTGCAGGGAATTTTGGCCTAACCCCTTTGGCCTAACCTACAAATGTCTACTCAGTGGTTCCCAGCTGCCCCCTTGGCCCACATAGTGTAAAATATTTTATTAATTCACTTTTCCTTTGTCCGCATCGTCATATTTAGAAGACAATACATCTTGAGAAGAGTGCTCTTTGCTCCTAATCCCACCTCAATTGGTGGATTTAAATGTCACCCGTCCTTTGTTGTTGTGATTGTGATTTAATTGTGGGTTAATGGTTCTCTATCCGGGCTGTTTTTCTGGCCCCTGCATGTCAGTTTGGAGAGCGGGGTTAAGCCCACGAATGATAGGTAGGAGGGAGGGAGGAAAAGCTATTCAGAGACTGTTGTAATTACTGTTTCGGTCGTACCCCACAAAGTCAGGCCAGACGCAACAAGCCTGAAATCATCCTTGACAGGCGGGGGGAAAGCAGAGATAAGAATGAGGAGAGAGGAGGCAAAGGATGAGAGAGAGTCTGGGGAGGTGAGGTGGGGCGGATTGGGGAAGACAGGGGGTAGGAAGGAGAGACAGATGAGGAGACATGGGGAGAGAGCGTTGTCAATACATGCACGGAGTCCAAATCCACAGATTATCTCGGTGCACTGCCTCGAATTTGAACCCAGGCGCAAAATATGAAATGACATTTTCCGAGAAAAGCACGGGCCGATGGTGTTGGACGTAAATCTGCTGCTTGACACTCGTGGCTGTCGGAGCTGCTGTGATGTTTGATAATCCTGAAGAACGGCAGGAGCAAAGGGGAGCTGTTTCATTTCCTCCAACTTGAATGCGCTTGTCCTTAACAAAATAGGGCAACCCATGCAGACATGTATGTGTGTGTGTGTGTGTGTGCGTGCGTGTGTGTGTGCGTGCGTGTGTGTGTGCGTGCGTGTGTGCGTGTGTGCATGCTCATTTGGACTGCAATCAAGTTCTTGACAGATTTGCACAGTCATTCCAGCTATGTACATCATTTCCCTTGCAGAGATCATGCATGACACACAGACACTCACAAAAAAAAACCACACATCCACTTAACACCCAACATCATCCCCTCGTTCCCAAATCTGCTGGTGTGTTTCCACACGGTGCATCAAAGAGACAGAGGCTGAGAGATCAAAGACTTCTCTGGCTGTGCGCTTCTGCTCGGCTCCTCTTAGCTCTAATGCAAATGTGTGCCAGGCAATCAGGCAGCGAAAGGCAGGCAGGCATGCATGCAGTGTCTGGGTAACGATCGACCCTCCAACCATCCATATCTGTGTAAAACTGCACTCTCGCTCCTCCTCTCTATATGGTTATCAGCTCCTCTGTCTATTTCTCACTCTTAACATTCTCTATCATTCTTCTCCTGTGTGCGTGCAACACCCTCTGCCGTGTGTTTTTCTCTCTTTACTGAACAGCAGAAATGCAGAAATCCATTAGCAGGCCTTCTGTATCGATCCTTTAGGTATTCTTTCCCATGTTTTTTCCCCCTCTGTTAGAGTCAATATCAGATGCCGTGGTCAGTATTTCTTTATGCGTTTGGACAAGCAAAATACGCCTCAGTGTGTACTCCTTCAATGTGGCGATATTTATTTAGCTTCTTGCTGTACTGGGTTACCACAAAGTGGCCTACAGTATCTGTCTGTTCTGTTGCAATAGGGATGAATCATACCATTAAATCTGTTGTCTGTGGTTCAGCTTTCCAGACATGAAATAAACCCAGTTTTAACTAGTCTAATGTAACTCCAGCGTTATTTTGCAATATTTGTTAAGTCTGAGCTCTCTTGGAGGATCGGAGAGGCTTTACGGGATGGGCCGAAAATCCCAGCTGATGCCCAGCCCTGTGTTGCTTAAGCAGACAGATGAAAACATCTTTGTGCAATTTCTGTAACAACAACTGCATTGTAACCTGAGCACCATTCAGCTGGATGAGTAAGCTCAATTATCATCTTTGTCATCCTCTGCTTTCGTTATGTCTGTGGTCTGTACTGAAAAAACATTGATTCACAGCAATTTCACAATTTCTGCCTTTAGTGCGGCAAAAAAAAAAGAAAAAAAGAAAAAAAACTTGTCACGTTGGATCAGCCTGTGGTCCCGAGACTCACGGGGAATCTTTCTAGAGCCTACAGAGTAGCCTATGTAAGTGATTACATCGTAGGCAATTGCCTACATTTATGTTTGTGCTTTATATGTAAATTAGTGTGTGGTTGTGTCCTGTTGTTTTACATGCGATGGAAGCTGATGGGAAAAATAACATGTTACGACTTTTTTTCCCTCCCTTTTGTTGTGGTCATTTTTTGGGGCGGGTGCCAATATAATTGTGACTCGTGTTTTTCTGCTTTTTCGACATTCCCCATTCCAATATTTTCAAGTTCTCCTTACAGGAAATAGCTGACATTTTGAGTCCTTATATTGAATCTATGATTATTATTTGTCATCCAGAGATGGTGATTGTTATTCTCTCGCTGATAAATTATCAAACTGCAGCGAAAAAGTAGCTGGTACAAGAGGAATCGACGACGCTGAACAGGCTAATCTCATTCCTCAAACCGACGCGTGGTTACAATTCTCAGGAGGAGCTCGTAAGGTTATGTCGTACGTTACGTTGTGGAGTTCCTGCAAAGTGGAAAAAACACCTCGCAGGTAGAACAAAGCAAAATGAGACATAGTCACACTTGTTTTATATTATATGCAAAACCATTGCAACAATTATTGCAAAACACTATTTTTACATGCAAAATGGCAGCAAAAAAAAAAAAGGCCCAAAGAGACGCATTTGAGCACAAACAGGTGCTAAATGACAGCAAAGAAACGCAAAATGGTCCAACGAGGTACAAAGACAGACTTTTGGTCTCTTTTGCACTTATAAGTCGGAACTTGTGCCCAGGATAATGTTGTCTAACAGTTCACATCAACCAGTAACCAGTGAGATTTTTTAAATTCTAATTATTATTATTTATTTTTTTATGGCCGTGCTGTCCTTGAACAGCACTGTGTTGGAGTCATCCACAAAGACTCCTGCATATTTGACGAAAACCTCTCCACCAGGACCGGTTGAGTAATTTCGCCCTGACGTTTTATATATGAAATGACATCTTTCAACCTAAGTATGGCACACAGGTACATTTTAGGCCCCTGAAGGTTCTAAATCTGTATTAGAAATCATCACGTTGCCAAGGAATTACATAGCAACAGGATAAAATGATTCGTTTTTAGCATTTATGCACCTATAAAAACATCATATCGTCTTCATTTCACAGCCAACAGCACGAACAAGCCAAACAATGCTAGTAAGTTAAACGTAGCTGACCTGTTTGAGTAAGATTACGTGATATTTAAAGTTGTCTGACTTTTTGTTGTCAGTAATGAGAAATGAGTGAAATGCCAATCAAAAACATAATCTGTCACATCATCTACAATCTTGAAAAATTGTCTAAACAGTGACACGAGCTGCTTTGAGCTAATAATAATGACTGGTGACTGGGAGTTAGACTTACTAATACAGTCAACTTTGATATCGTCCATTTTTACCAACCAACCATCCATCTGTGCTCAAACCTACCTCAGCTGACCTTTTCCTAGGATACTTTAATGTGAGAAAAGCCTCCCGTCTACATGCGCATCATATCTTTTGATCAAAACACTGTAAAAATGGCCTTTTGTATTTACCATTACAATGTGTAGAAATCACATTTTCAGATTTTGCAGCAGTATTACATCAAAGACAAGCTCAGATAGGCCCTTGGGGTCAACAATAGGTAGCTCACGCAGAAAACAGTGATTTCTTTCTTTCTTTCTTTCTTTCTTTCTTTCTACCTACTTACTTACTTCATGTTCAGCCCAGGTTTGTGTGAATCCAAAAACCACTTGGGGTGCCCGTGTTGCCTGATAATTGAAACGCATCTTTTTTTTTCTTTCTTTCTTTGACTGGCAGTTGTGAAGTCCTGCTCTGTAATATTGCACATTAGCCCCAAAAGGCCACTAATCACAGCTGTTCTGGTCAGAAACGGCAAAAAAACAACCACACTTGACTGAACTGGCAGCCCATGGCGGCAAAAAAAAAAAGAAAGAAAAAAAGAAAAAGAAAAAAATTGCCCCTTGAAAAGGTGCAGTCCCACTTGGAGTAACACTCGAACAATGACACATTTTGTACCTTTAAAAGCTTACCTTCAAGTTCAAATAATAGTAATACATATAATGCCTTTCCCTGTCAAAAATGTCCATGTACCTGTTAGTGGAAGTAAAAAAAGGTATGCAGGTTGTACCCTATGGACGGGGGGACCTTTGGTACAAGTACTTGTGTGTACAGCTGTTGCGCTGGGCTTTATTGTACTTTGAACCTGAGACACTAGGTAGTGAAAGCAAGCTCTTCTGTTCTATTAATCTTCATCTCTTCTTGTGTTTTCCCCCTATCTTTTGTCTTTCTGTCACCATGACTTTGTGCTGGTGTCAACGTCAGAGACGTGACTGTAATATTTACACTGAAATTAGTCTCAGAGCACACAAAGCCCATTAGATGATGAGTGCAGATGATCGACGAAGGGATGCGGGGGAAGGACTGATGATTGATATAATGACGGTCTTCCGTTCCTTCTTGCTTCCACTTAATTGTATCGCTTGTCAATCAGCCCGGCTGTTGGCTCAGTCGCACACAAATCAATTCCAGTGTTCCTCGAGGAGATATCCGCTTTTTCCGCTGCCCGTCCTCACCGAGAGATATATATCTGTCTTGAGTCGGTGTCCGCGAGTAATTTTTGATTGACACGCCGGAGACACAAGAGACTGATGCCACACGTCACCTCGTTTGTGTCGATAACATATTGACTGCAGCGCAAAATAACAGTGCACGGGAAATGTCTGTGTTAAACATGAAGTATTAGGGGGAAATTGCCTGTGTGTACGGGGAAAATGTGTCATCAAGGTGCATAAGCTGTGGAGGGTGAAAGAATAAAATTGAAGGAGCTTTGTTTAATAGGCTGAGGGCATGTCTCCTTATTATCCTTGTCCTGCAGCTGCCCAGATTTGTCCTTGAAAGAGGCAAATGACCAAACACTGAACAAAAGGAACAGGACAGTTCAGCAATTGTTCCCACGTGTATTCAAACTGTGACAGTGCCAAGCAAACACAACGCCTCCGCGGACCAAGCTCTGTATTTGTCCCTCAATTTTTGTTATATATATTTCGACTTATAGCAGGGTTTTTGGTTGTTTGTGCGTGCGCTCTTGTTTACTGTATGATATTGTATTCACAAGGTCTTCTGTGCCTGTGCTTTGACTTTGAGTCAGGAAATAAAGGGATGAAGCGCCTGAGGACAAGTCATTCAGAGCGCGGATGATGAGTGCAGCTCTGTTTGGAAACAGAGGAAATTCATAGCAGCACAGAAGCAACACCAGAGCTGAACGTTCCACGTTAACCCCCAAACTGCTGGAAAATGTGTCTGGAAATGGTGCAACACAATATTTTGGCGCCCGCGGTTAACCATGCATAAGATATTTGTACAGTGGTGCAAAAGAAATTCAAATGCATACAGTATATATAGAAATTAAACCCTCTAATATACACGCCTGCAGTGAAACTGTGAGTGTGATGAATTTCCACATATTACACACTTTTAATTCAAGCTGAATCTGTTTGTATACATCGTAAAATAACACCTGAGAGCACGAATGACCAATAATGGGAATATCATAGGAGAAGTGATCTGCGCATGCGTACCTCTGCTGCTCTGTGATCACAGGCAGCTTCCGAAATGACACATTTGAGCTTCAAGCTTATTCAGAATACGAGCTTTACTGTAAATGCATCACGGCACGCCTGAATATTAACGGAATATTGTAAACGCTTGTAAAAGCAATGACCGACCTTATGAAATATCGGAGGCCTATTCATTTTGTGCGTTACCACTGGTTCTGTTTGATTGTTAAATAATTAATCTAAAATTACAGCCACAGTGCGATGTGTGATTTAGCAGCACTCAGTGCTCAGTGCTGCTCTCTCTCTGTCTCTCTCTCTCTGGCTAATATTTTGACTGTTTCCCCAGTGCTATAATTGTTTCACCAGGGTATTATTGTGCAGCCTTTGCCGAAGCTGAAATTAAAGTGTGTACAAGTGCTCAATTTAAAAGAGACACTCGTGCCAGCAAAGCAGGGACAACACACACACCAGTTTTCGCATGTGCTGTAGATGAAATTTGCAGTAGCTGAGCGTACGCTGCAGCCGAATGATTCATATGATCAAATGAAGCCCTTAGGCTTAGTAATCTGACCCCCTTTCTGTCTTCCCCACTGAGACCGTGACACACTGTGGGCCGCTTGTGCACCAGGATCGTGCAGCTGCACTGTGTTTTCCACTAAATGTGTTAGTCTGACTGCTACATGTAGCGAGATGGGAATAATCTGACCAAAACTAATTTGGTGTAATTCACCCTGATGCGGTGGAGTCTTACAGATATAATCTCACTCTTCTTCAGTTTTGCCAGGGATGCCAGGTTATAACTCACCTGCAGTTGTCCCCGGGTGAATCAGGGGAAGGGAGTACAGTGCCGATCACAAAACCGATGTAGTCTGAGATGAGGCAGTTGACAGGACGCCCTGGAAAAAAAATGTCTGAACTTTAGATTTTTTTGCTGCTGGAGTGAAGCGTGGCTGAAATGATCAATATTGGACAAGGTAGTGCCGCGGGGCAGTGATGCACACTGTGCTGTTCCGTTGCGGCCTGGTTCCAGTAAATCACTGCGTTTTATTTTATTTTTATAACCCTTGAAACACTAAGAATGTACACTGTTTCCCTTCCTTTATATAAGCATTTAAGCAAAACAATAGCTTACATTAAGAGCTTTTATATTCAACATCACTGGCTAATCAAGGCTACAAAATGAACTCACGTGGGAAAAATCCGCCCCTTTTATTCTTATTGAGTTTTAGGTTCTGATGAATAAGTTGTGTTTAACCGATTTGGTAATGTACTGTAAACCCCCCCAAATTTATAGACTGGTCCCATTTTTCCAGTTTATTTACGCAGATGAACTTTCAGTCAGCAGAAAGTATGCCAGCAGTTTGATTACAGTTACATTAAAGTGCTTATTAAGTCATCTAAAATATTTCCAGTTAACTTAGTTTTCAGTCACTTGTTTTTTGCATTTTAATTACACAAAACCAGTGCAGCAGGCACAAGTAATCTAACTATACCTTCTCAAATTACGTACCACAATTACTGCTAAATAAATGCAATCATTATTCATTTTGTCTGGCATTCTTGATAAATATCAGCTTGGCAGATTGAAATGCACTTTTAGAGATCTTCCTTTTCTCACAATGAGCAGAGCAGCAGTCTTCATATTCCTGTCCCTGTCCTACCACAGTATTAATGATTAACTCAACATTAACTCAGCAACTCACCCTCTTCACTGTGTCACAACCCTTCTGTTCTAACATTAACTCTTTCAGCTCGAACCCTAATCCCAGGAAGAATAGGAACAGGAACAGCTTTGGCTTTCACCAAATCTCAGGTTATGGTTACCACTTACGATGACAGTAACGGTAAATTAAACACAACCTGAGCAGCCAAACTGTGTGACTTTAGAAGTCTTTTACATCTTTGTGGGGGAATTTTAGCCCACTCTTCTTTGCAGCATTACTTTAGTTTTTTGAGATATGCCTTGAACTTTTTCTTCTTCAGCGATTCTGTTGTAGATTGGCAGCTGTCCTTGGGTTCGTTGTCCTGGTCAGGCCTCACATTTCTTGAATACTTTAGAGTTCACAGTTGACTTAATAACTGCAAAGCGTCCAGGTGCTGTGGCTGCTAAACACCTCAAATCATCATCTCTCCACCACCGTGCTTCACATCTTGTTGGGTGGTCCACTCCTGGGAAAACTGTGGCATAACAGTATATTTTTTAATTCAATTCAATTCAATTTTATTTATATAGCGCCAAATCACAACAACAGTCGCCTGCTTTATATTGTAAGGTAGACCTTACATTAATACAGAGAAAAACCCAACAATCATATGACCCCCTATGAGCAAGCACTTTGGCGACAGTGGGAAGGAAAAACTCCCTTTTAACAGGAAGAAACCTCCGGCAGAACCAGGCTCAGGGAGGGGCGGGGCCATCTGGTTGGGGTGAGAGAAAGAAGACAGAATAAAAGACATGCTGTGAAAGAGAGACAGAGATTAATAACAAGTATGGTTGAATGCAGGGAGATCTATAAACACATGGTGAATGAAAAAGGTGACTGAAAAGGAAAAACTCAGTGCATCATGGGAGTCCCCCAGGAGTCTGAACCTATCGCAGCATAACTGAGGGAGGATTCAGGGTCACCTGATCCAGCCCTAACTATATGCTTTAGCAAAAAGGAAAGTTTGAAGCCTAATCTTAAAAGTAGAGATAGTGTCTGTCTCCCAAATCCAAACTGGGAGCTGGTTCCATAGAAGAGGGGCCTGAAAACTGAAGGCTCTCCCTCCCATTCTACTTTTAAATATTCTTGGAACAACAAGTAAGCCTGCAGTGCGAAGTTCTCTAATGGGGTGATATGATACTACAAGGTCATTAAGATAAGATGGGGCCTGATTTTAATTTTCACAGTCCAAGGAAAGCTTTCTCTGCTAAAAGATTTTAGCTAAGCTCTGTAATTTGCTACTGCAAACCTGGAACGTCCACTCTATATATACCACATATGTCATTCTAATGGACGAGTACAGACTGTAGAAGATGCACACATTAGAAATAAGTAATCCCAAACCTTAATCTGCTAAAATATTTAAGGTTACTTAAATACTTTTGGCTTTATCAACCCAAAAAGAAAAAAATGACAGTAATAAAAAGAAGTTTAGAAAAAAAATAATGCTTCTAAATCTCTTTAATTACTCGGTTTATCTACTGTGAAATTCCCCATAATTAAAATTAAAGGATAAACTCTCTCTCCTCTGAAATAATCTCTTAATTTGGGCCAGACAATGTCATAGACAGCATAGAGGCTACACTATAGAAAACCATGCTATGAGTACTCAGCAGCAGAAGCTTATGCAACTAATCTATGGCCTAGTGGGGATGCAGGAAGCTGCACATGAGCAAGAGTCCCACTGTAATAATCTACTAATGTACTGCTGGCATTCTGCCACCTACAGTAATCAGACATCATGATTTATGTAGAATGTAGGTATTAGTAAGCCAGAGATAGTTTCCCCCCCACTAATATATTCTATTGACATGTCTGTTAGACGCTGGCATTCACTCCTTTTCATGTAATTTACACTTAATTTTCAGCAATCCCAGCATCAGCACCGGTTCTTCTCCCATCTTCCTCACTATACTGCAATTGAAATCTCACTGTGTGTGTGTGTGTGTGTCACAGTTTTACTGCCACCTCTGATGACTTTGGACATGAAGGCATCCCAGCTGTCACAGTACTCATACTGTCGGTGCCTAGGAGACAAGAAGGAGGAAAGCGTGCTCCTATTTCTTTGTCTTTTTGTGCTGATCCATGTGTGTGTGTGTGTGTGTTCATGCTCATGCCCCTGTGCATACAGCATGGCTCTGCTGCGATACTGTTCCACGCAGCGCTTGCCCAGGCCTTCCAGGAGCAGGAATGTCTTGACGATATTATCAGTCAACTGCCCCCTTCAGGTAAATGTTATCAGCCTTAATGTTGTGCTGAAGGAACGATAACACAGTGTTGCAGCCAGCAGAGATGACAAGCCAGCATCCAATCTGCATATCAAAGCCTCGGCTAAATTCCTCTGCCATCTGTGTGCTTGTTGTGCGTGCGTGTGTGTTCGAGCAATCGCCAGAGCTGCACATGCTCACACACAGACGCTCGCATGCATTTTAAATACGTGCTGCACTGCCATTTTTCTGCAGTCTCAGAAGCAAGTTTTTTTCTACTCTGTTACAATTGCGGTTCATCCCTGATAAACTCATTGTTTTTTGGGAAAGAAAAAAAAAAAAGCAGTTAATTACTCGGGCATAAACTCCTCAGAAAACCTGATCCCGCTCTGTATTTCTATGGGAATGCAGGCTTTGATACCATCTGTCACCTCGTCTCTTTGCTTTGAAGGGACTGTCACTCAGAGGCAGGCTTTACTCTGTCTCTGTCTGGACACAGTACACCTCAGCAGCTGACGTGACAATGGCAGCAGGCATTGATTCATCTGGCCTGAGACCCGGCCCCTCCACGGTGTTATTACTGAGGACCAGATGCTGGAAGCAGAGGCACAGAGGGTGTCTTCATGGCTGGAAATAAGTCCTTAATGTCTTCTGAGTGTCCTGTGTCCTGTGTTTGGTATTGCGTACTCGACTTGGGTGGAAACACCAGTGCTTTTACAATCTGGGACTGCAAACTGATGCAAAGCATAAACTTCAGAGAAGTTTTTTGCACCTTTGATTTCGTTGGGTAAGCTTCTCTTTCGGGGGGCCAATCCACGTTAAAGCTTCCACACTTGTATTCGTTTTTCTTTTGCTTTCAGGGCGCAAGATACAAATCAAGCAGGACCTGTAAACAAAAGTCGCACTTCCTCAAATCATGCTCATTTTTACTGGACAGAGCTTTAGAAACCTGTCATCTTGTCAAGACAGAAATTCTGGCAGAAACGCGACTCTAAATAAATCTTAACTTCAGTCCCTTTAACTCCAGCCAAGAATGGTGGACTAATTTACTTGCTGTGCTGTTTATACCAGCGTAGGAGCATGTGGAGAAATTGCTTGAGTCTGAAGATCAGTCCTTGCAGTTTTTTTTTCCTTTTGCTCGGCTTCATCTTGCAATTTGGTCCTTGCACATTTGGACTGTTTACAACGATCGGCCTAGATGCAGTTTCGCTTCTAAGGAGCGGCACGGCACGCCTCGGGAAAGAAGTGTTTTCACCTGTCTCGGTCCAGTTTGTTGAGCCTGTATGCTCAGGATAAAGAAAGCGAAGGTATTGGTGAAAGCATTGCTAGTCGTATTAATTAAAGGAAAAGAAGCCCTTATTTCTGGACTTATTCTAAAGTGGGGAATCAAACCCGCAAAACAAACATAATTTGATTTTGTTGGTGCAGGACAGCTCTGTTTTTAGCAAAGTGTCCAACATTTTATTGTGCGTAGGAGCTCCGCTATGGTTTGCAGCAGAGCTCAAGGTCTCTTCTGTGATCTTCCTTCTTGCGTTTTTGGCTTTGCCTTCAATAGCCATTAAAGCTCCCTGTCTCTTCACACTGTCCTGGCAGCAGAAACGGATCCCTTTTGTAAGCTGCAGTTAGTGTCAGGAAAAAACACCTTTAGGGGGATCATTAGACTGTAATGAAGCAGGAGGTAAAATACCATGTTCACCCATCGCTTTCCAGCATTCCTGATTGTCAGGTTTAATTATAGCACTGCAAGGTCTTTGGCTGTTTTTTTTGTGTGTTTTTTTTGGTAGCAGCGTTTATCTCATTTCTTGAACTCACCATCCACCCATCTGTGTCAGTTCTTGGACACTTGGTCTAATTAGGCTTTCTCTCCCCCTGAGGAGTCACCCTCTAAGGGAAGCATTCAGGAGCATGGTGTTACGAGGGCATGTTGTGATACGTAATTAGCAACCAGCAGAGTGGCAGCTACGTTTACAGAGGGAAAGAGGACAGCTGTCAGTTCACTTGCTAAGGTATAGATGTAGATTAAACATCTGTCCCACACTGCTGCATATCGCACAAGCTCGATTAAAGTAGAAAGTTTTGCTCTAACAATTCAATATCTGCATATTTCCCCAAGTTTCAGCGTTGGACGTCCTGTTTAGAGGGGAGAGAAAAGCAGGCTGGGTAGTCTAAACAAGTGAAGCAGCCAGTCTCAGATGGGAAGATTAAAAAGTCAAGCAAAGCTGCCATGTCTCAACATGAATAGATGCCTAACATGAATCACAATGAAAAAAAAAAGAGGTAAACGTACAAGTATACTGAACTGTGAGTCTGTTTCTCCACCTTTTAGGACTGGATGTCTGAACTGAACATAATTTACAAGTGATGACAGCATGTAATTTGTTTCGCTGGGATGTGCTGATTTAGTGGCACAATAATATTCTCAGATGGAGTTGCTCAATTTTATTTATTTTTTTTTACTGGCCACACTTCAGTTTCATTACAGTTTATAGGGGCCCTCTTGGCATGTTAGCACTCTCTGCTGAAATAAAAACAACAAAGACAATCGTTACATAATTTGACAAAGTGACAACAAGTGCGGTAATGTGACTTTGGAGGCTTCTCATTCAGAAAATAGACAGATCTACTGAAAGAAAGCCTTGCTTGCCTGGATTACTGCTGGAGGAACCAAACATAGATTGTAAAAGACGGATGCAGCCACAGTTACGTGACCCACTGGTATGTGGACTCACATTTTGATGCCTTAAATTTATTTTTATGACCATGCCCATGTTTTATGTTTTTGGAGCCAGAAGTGAAGATATTTAGACAAATGTGTGGAGTTGTTGTTGCCGGCTGATGCTTGCCACAGATACAATAACACAATGTTACTCGCAGAAACAATGCTAATTTTAAACCTTAGTCAAATTTGACTTGGTGAATTATAAAAACTTGGACATTTTGATGGGAGTCTGTGGGGACTGACTTGGTTTTGGACGGAGCCTGAAGTGGTCATTCGGTGAATTGCAGTGTTTTGGGCCTCAGTCACACGGACCTAAAGACCAGTCAGAGAGTATCTGGCAGCCACTGGTTGCTAGGGAAAAATTAGTATTCCCTGACTGGTTGTCGAGTGGTTGATTCAGGTTGCCAGCTGCCGACAAGTGAAACTGGTTAAAAAACTGGTTGAGCTTCATACTTCATTGTGATTGTTTGCTCACTAACACAAAGTCACTATTGATCGTAGTTTGCATAAAAATACAGAGTTGTCAAGAAAAACTTGTCATTTACTCTTTGAGCTGTAGTGACACTTGAAATTTGCAGTGGAGAATATAAGCTTTCAAAGTGAAAGTCTACCACTGCAAACAGCACATTACAATAGACACAACTTTAACATTGAATAAAAATGTTGTTAGCTAACAGTTTGACTACTGCTTAGCGAGACAAGACACTGTCTGCCACGCTAACTATTGGGAATCTGCTATTGATTTGAGCCAAAGAAACTTCTTGGTGCCAGTTTTACTGGCAGAAACCTCCATTACCATTCACCAGCCAATACACTTTGGCTGGTGAATGGTAATTCACCAGCCAATACACTTTTTCCCATAACGAATACACTTTTTCCCATAACGACGGGTGGCTAAGGGTCACTGACTGGTCTCTAGGCCTGTGCAAATGTGGCCTTTGCATGCATGTGTATACAGAATGGATAAATCTCCTTTGGCTAACAAAATATTTGCAAAATATTATAGTCTGCATGTGCACAAATGTAGTTCCATTAACATTCATTTGGAGTCATGTTTCTGATCACCCAGTGAAAAGTCCATTGTTTGCTCTGCTTTTAGCGCTGGTCCTGGAGGAAACATCTATCCTTTTAATAACTAAAGACCCCACTGTGTTCACCAGCTAGTTATTAACTGTGCTGGTGTTGAACAGTTAAAGGAAAGATTGATTTTAACGATTTTTGTGAAAACAACCGCCGCCTGCAGCAGTCAGCTAAACAAAAAGCTGAAATTACTGTAAAGCTACAAAGCACAATAGATTTATTGGCAAATCCTCTCACGTTGTCAGTGTTTTTCTGTTGCCCTTTACAACTCAGTTGCCATAAAATGTTGATATATTTAGAAGTTAAGCAGTGACTAATGCACAGTCCTACAGTTTTTCCTTTGTCCTCATCATTTGCAGGAGAAAAATCACGACACATCAATCCATCAGTTTCAAAGCGAATGTCTTTTTCGGCCAAAAGAAGTACAAAAAAAAAAAAAAAAATGACAGTGGGATTATTTGAATGTTGGGAGTGTTTTGGCCCTATACCATCTCCCCAGCCACACAGATTATTAATGTCAGTGGGGTGTGGATAAAGAAAGGATAAAGAAAAGACCATATGGCTGAGCTCACCAAAGGATTATGATTTGTTGTTGTTTGCACAAAAAAAAAAGAAAAAGAGAGGGAGAGGGAGGAAAAGTGACTTCAGCATTGTTAGGCCCTGCGAGGAGAAAGCAGCTTGGCAAAATTGCACGGATTAGTGTGCTGCGAGCGATGGTGCTTCTCTACCAACTGTGATGATGTGCTGTGTGTTCGCTTAACTCAGTGCAAGACTATGGAGGAGGGGGAGTAGGTAGTGGCAGGAGGGGTGGTGGTAGTGGTGGGGGCATTTATGGTGTTTGCCCAGTGCCTATTCAAATATGAGCTTTGGAGTTTCAGTTCTTGCCCACGCATGAGCTAACTTCAGAGGGGGCGTGGCTGACTCATCATTCAAACTAATGGTCCGGTAAAATCATAGCCTAGAGTCTAAATCAAGGCAGGGTTTTCACCTTTAATTCTACATGTCCTCCCCTACTTCACTGTCAATGAACAACTCAAGCAGGGAGATTGCTTAAACATGCAGCACGCACGCCAACACTCCCTCCTCTAAATGTAAGAGTGTAACTCGTAATTTATCAGTCAGTCTGGAGAGAGGCTTTCGCATCTTTCATAGTGTGTAAGGAAACATTAAAAGCAGTTTGTTTGAGCTCTCACTGAATATACACTCCTTTTTTCAGATGTACAGTAAATGGAAAATGCTGCAGTTAAGTGCAGCAGATGTAAAAAAAAAAAAAAAAAAATATTTTATTTTTATTTTTTAAATATATATATATTTTTTTTTTTTCTATTTTTTTT
>VURO01019139.1:25163-36567 GCA_015108175.1 Pelvicachromis taeniatus
TGTATTTTTTATTCGCTGAATTAAATGTGCATGCATCTGTCATGCTGTGTACATCATTACTTACTGTTAGCTTGCTGTATTTGAAGCCAGTTTTTCTTGAGGCAGAAGCAAGAAAAAAAATTGGCATGTTAGATGAAGATTTGCTGCTCGGTGCTCTTGTAGGAAAATGCGTGACGGTACACAAGGAACTGAGCGGCAGTTTGTGTCTCAGTGGCCAGTAGGGCTGCTTCACTTTTCAGCTTTTTCCCCTTTCTCTTTGTGAATCTAAGAGATACTAACTCATAAAGAAATTGTATATTTGATTCATTCGTGTTACACAAATAGCCCCATCTCCATTTTGTTTCAATTAAAACAGCACTGATATGTCCATAAATTAAAATGAAATGGTTTTTGGTTGCTGTAGTCATTCCTCCTATCCATACTTGATACTGGAGATCTCTTAATAATTGGATTTAAATGTAGGAGACGCAGAACCAAATCTAAAATCTCCCTTTTGTGCATAATGCACCCCAAAGTTCAGCTGAAGCTAATAAGACGTTTAAACAGTGTGAGTGTTAACTTTGTATCTTCTTTTACTGCCTTTTCCTAATCCTAGCCATGTTGTTTCAAGCAACGCTGGTCTGTCAGTTGGTTGCTTTACTCATTTTCAATTGATTACCATGAAAGCAGTCATGTTCCACACAAGTGACACCCCAATGACTCTCAAATAGGAGTGGATGATATAGCATCAAAATTATAATATATATACAAAAACAAAAAAATGAGAAAATACTGAAAAGGTTATGTTTTATTGATGCTTGTGACCTGCAGACAGTAGCATTTATAAGTGTCTGTAAAGGGAGGGCTTTCTCCATCCTTGTTTTACAATCAGCTGCTATCACTATGACACACTTCCTAATTTGAAGTGTGAATCTACTGAAGCAAGTTGCCAGCAGCAGCATTATAGTGCAATCATAGTGACACGGAATAAGGCAGAAGTAAGCAGTAAAAATGTAAAATAATTGCTTAAACCTTTAGTTTAACAGTAACAAAAGCAACTTAACCTTGGGACCGATCAGAACAGGGAGCCTGCACAATATTGTAACCAGAGCTGGGCAGTTAACCTGATTACTTTTTTCAAGTAACGAGTAAAGTTACTTTAAGTTAAAGTTATTTTTTGCTGTTTTTTTACTTGCATCCATTTGAAAGAGTATAAACACAAAACTTTATTTTATTTTATATCCTGGAATATGCAGAAAATAGGTTTAAATGTTAAAGAAATTTCTTCCAGTCAAAGACTTGCATATAATAAAATTTTTGCTTGATGCAATGCGCATAAAGTTAAAAGATTAAAATTACTGAAACAAGTTTTAAAAAGAGACTTTTCCATTTGATCCATTTTATATGATGGACTATGTAGAAAAAATAGAATTGGACTGAAAGGTCTATTGCTTTATCAAGTAACTAGACCAACACTGATTGCAACATCATTAAACTGGAAAAAAAAATCTATGTTTTTGACTCTGGTGGTGGAACTAGTTTGTTGAAGCGACCTTTAGCAGGAACAGTTTTGTCATATATTGAGAAAAACACTGGGCTTTGCTGGAGATTGTTGAAGTGGTTTCCTTTAGAGATAGTAAACCGTAAAACGTTGGAGACCGATGTGCTACTCTTACGTTCAGCCATGCCTTGCTTGTCCATTCAGTACCATCATTAGTTCAGAGTGTTAGGATGTCCTTTAGTTTATAATCAAACAGCTAAAAAACTAAGCAGGACTCCATCAAATTGTTAACAATGCTAAATATCAAGTGTTAGCAAACAAAGGTATGAAATTAATGCATTAAACATTACACCTGCTAGCTGTCATCATGCTAACAGTGGTGATGCATTGTGCTAAATGCAGACAGTGCAATCATTGGCTTTTTTAATTGGCACTCTCATTCGTTTAAATACTTAATCTAATCAGCCAATCACATGGGAGCAAATCAGTGCATTTACACATATAGAAGAGATGGAGTTGCAGGAGTTTTTCCTCAACAGAATGAAAGGAGGAGGAAGGATAACAGCGATTTAAACTTTTTTCATGTAGCCTAATATTTAAATACAAACTTCGTCCTTTAATATCTTTGGTATGCTAAAATCAGTTAGCGTGATTTTCCACACCTGTACTCTGACAACACCTTTTAGGCATTTCTCCTTTACTTCGTCATTCCCCTTCCAGCTTTTATAGTTTTATTTTCATTCGCCTCATTTCTGCTTCGTTTCTAACCCTCCCCAGGCTGTTTCCTGTTTTTCTCTGTCCCTTTTTTCTCCCCGTCACTTCTTTTAACCATCACTCCTCTTTCCTCCAGCCACACCCATCAATCTCTGGTCTTGGGAGAACTGAAAGCGAGAGGAGGGCCCTGCTTTCCCTCCCTCCAACAACACCTCCGTCCTCTCGTTTTCTCCTGATATGATATGAGTGATTCAGCTGGAAGGAAACGGCTCAGTGTGCCGTATTTGCTGCCCCTCTGCTCCTCTCCTGTGAGTTTCGTGCCCCACTTACCCTCCCAGCTTTCACATCTCTGGAAAATCTGAATCTGTCATATATTGTTCCTCCTTTTCGCAAAAACTTGTTTTCCTCTGCTCATAAAGCCTCTCAGACGGCCCCTATAAATGCTTTACGAGCTCAGTTTTGTTGCTTTCCACCAGTTTCCATTTCTGCAGTTTCCTTTTGTATCTGTGAGGTTATAATGGTGGCACAATGGCAAAAGACAAGATTGCCCCTTACAGGTTGAAGGAGTAAGATGCATCCTCTTTTTGCTTGTTGGTCTTATGAAACAGAACAACACGGCTCATGTTAGTGAGATCCCATAAGTTTCTCCAGGATAATTTCCTCGTTCCATCTAATTTGTTCCCTCTCGCTGTTTCTCACCCTCTTCTGTATTTCTGTATCCATCTCCATCTCTGTTTTTTTCACTTGAATGTCTCTGCAGTGCTCCACATATTATGTGGGGAGTCTTTCTTCCCTCCCTGTGCACCCTTGCCATGCTAGTCCCATGGCTCCGGGGTTTTCCTATGTGTATTTATTGCGTATTTATAGGCACTGAGCACTGTTTTCTATCTGCTTATCAACAGCCACCATGTACCCCACCCACCAATTTACCAGACACAGCCCTGGGATTTTAGGGCACCACAGGCCCTGGCTGCAGCCACTCAGACCTTGATCCCCGTTCTCTCCGTCTTTCATTTAAAAAAACAAAAAAAAAAACTTTTCCCTAATCCTTTGATTTGTGCCATGCTTATTTATGCTTTTTCCCAACACCCATTTTTTATTACTTTTCTTTCTTTTACCATCTTTCCCTGCTAACCCACTTCCTTGGCTTTCTGCCGCTCCCTTCTTAGTCAGTGCTCTGCTCTGCTGTTTCACAGAGCGTTCGTTGCTCTCAGACTCCCAATCCCTTGCTGCCCCTCGCTGTTTTGTTTTTTTTTTTTTTGCCAGGAAAAACAGAAAAGAACTTGCTTAAGCGCTCAGCTCTTCTATTCCTGTCGACCACGTATTGCTTTAGGTATGAGGTGTGAACTGTGATCAACAGAGATTTGGGTGCCATAAATCACACGTGCTAGTCAGCTACCATGTCGCATGTTGCTAAATCAAGTCAGTGCGCATTTTCCCATGTTTATGATTTTGCAACAACACATTAGTCAAAGAGGAGACACGCACAGAAGCGCACAAGTTGGATCCTGCTACAGTGGCATGCCACCACCTTCTTAAGCAGGCGGCAAACAGTATAATTACACTAATTGTCTCAGCAATAAATTTCAATTCAGACATGAAAGAATTTGGAGGGGGCTGCATTACTAATTACTCACATAGTTTGCAGAGTGCTGGGACAGAGACAGCGCTTTAATGTCAGGAACTGGCGCAGTGGTGGATGGTGGGTAATTTTAAGCTAGAATTGATTAAAGAAACTCACAAGTCGAGGCACAGTTAAATTAAATTGTGCACAGCAGGCACATGATTAAAAAAAAAACCCTTGTTGGTTGTTTGTAGTGGAAGAAGTGAGTGAAAGAGACAGAGATAGAAACGACTTGGGAGGTAGACAGAATGGACTGTTTGTCTCCTCACGTCTAATTCGGCTTCACTTTGTCCTCAGATTCAGTCAGTCAGAAGGAGGCGAGCCACTACAGAAGATTGGGTGACATTTTTTATTTCACTAGCTGGGCCCACGTCCTCGTATTGGTTTGGCGGCGTTTTAGTAGGTAAAGGTGAGTGGCTTGGACATGAATTGAGCTGCGGTTTGGGGAAAGCCTCGAAGGGGACTGGCGGCCTGGCAGATCCCCATGTACTAAATAGATGTGAAGAAGTTAAAGAATTGAAAAGGGGAGGGAGGGTGGGGCATGTAAACGAGAATGAACAGCTTGTAGAACTGGGGGAACCGATATAGATGAGGACCGGAAGGAGTGTGTTGGAGGCGTGGTCCCTCTCCTGAAGCTCAGATATAATCTCCAATTGTGGGCACATTTTTTTTAAACTAAAATCTGACACCTCTCTAGGAGAATTAGCAATTGTTTTGAACACAGGTAAATGATGGATGCCTCATTATTGCATAAGCCCATCAGTTCTATGACCAAATCACTTGATACTAGAGACTACAAACACGTGAAAGAAGTGTTTACCGACGTAATAAATCAAGTTTTCCCAAAGACTTCTATGCAGCGTGATTCCTATTTGCAATTAGAGACGTTGCCTCTAAATATTAGTCAGAAGCCTTTTGTGGTTTAGGATAATATTTAAGCCATGAATGTGAGGTAGCTTAACCTTAACTGTTAATTTAATAACTTTAATTATAGCGCTATCGTAACATACCGCAGTCTTTCTTTGAACACTGAGTCTAACATTTATCAGCGCATGCCTTCATGTCATGAATTTCTCGAAGATGTTCCTTTCCTACCTTGTTTTTTTTTGACACAGGTTTCAGATTGGCTCTTTCCACTGAGACAGAGGGAACTGTCTAACACGTCTTGATGAATCAGTGTTTGGCCAAGAGAGGGAGTCACATGTGATGAGCCACCAGTCATCCGTCTTACTGTCATACCTGTGTGTGTTACTGTCTTTGTGCGCACGAGTGTGTGTGCGCCCGTACAAACACATGTGGGATAAATGAACGGCTCGGAAGACATTCATGGGTGTTCTGTGTGTGTGTGTGTGTCACTGTGAGTGTGCTCGCTGAGACAGATGGTAAAGTATGAGTCACGACTCGGGGGCACGACACCAGCTGGCACACCGTAGGTCTGCCTCCTCCTTCCCTCATCCCCCAACTTCCCCCATCCTCAATCTTCCACCCTGACTCTTTTCTGTCTCCCTTGTTTCCCCTCTTCCTTCATCTCAGCAGGGTGTGTGCGCACTTGTGTGTGTGTGTGTTAAGCTGGAGGGGTTGGACATCCTGTGACACTTGACAGAGGTGGGCCCAAATTAGGGATGTGCCTGTAGGGGGGTCTGGTAGAGGGGGGAGGTGGAAAATCAGAGGGGAGGGATACTGTATTTACAGTCTCTCCAGCTGAGACCTGATTAAGTTGACACTGCATGGCCCTCTGCCCCCTGACACACACACACATATGCATACACACTTTTCAATAGGCATTAAGGCAAAGTACCTTAGGTGAGGAGGGAATTTCTTTTTGTCCTTTCATAATGAACCTATGCATGATTCAAGAAGGCACATATTCAATAACACCCTGCACTGTGATCAGTTTTGAAACTGTCAAAAAGACTGCTCCGTCCTTTAAAAGACACACACCGCGTTTTGCTCGCAGCATTTTTGACAATAGATGACATCTCTATTCCGTAATTTCGAACTCCATGAATAATTAAATGCCATTGCGCGTCATTTACAGAAAAAGAAGAAAATGACTGATTAAAACACGGCTGTCAGCACAACGTCAAATACACAATTACAAGAATGATTTGGGTAAAGAAAAATGTAAGTGAAACAAATGAAAGTATGGCAAGTAAAACATGTAAGTAAATATAAGTAAAACCCAAATAAATATGACGATAGATGCAAGTAAAGCAAATGTAAATATGGAGACAAAATGTAAGTAAGCACCTAAGTTAAAGTATTTTATAGAAAACAGCCGTATGTTAATAGACAATGAAAGAATTGTGCCTGTTAAATCACAATAAGGCACTGGAGGGAAGCTTAAGTGGGATTAAAATGTTATTTCACAGTGTGGCTGTTGTAACTATGACAGCAGTTCCTTTTTAACGTAAAAACAATCCAGTACTGTACTGTGAAATATGAGCTTTACAGAGTAATACTGCTGTTTGGTTGCCATTATAGAGCTATTTTGGTGTTCCTGCTAGGATCTCCATAAAATGCTTTACTACCATAAAATATAACTGCGTGTTCTCACTCACATACCCAAGGACATATACACAAAAACAGCTACAAAAGTCACCAAATACGCCTCTGTATAGCAGAGGAAGCCCATTTTAAGGCGGTATTTACCTTGCAGGTACCATATATATATATATATATATATATATATATATATATATATTGAGAGTTCTTCTTTTGTAGCGCAATAACAAAAAGAACCTTTTAATTTCCTTTTTTGTGTGTGATGAAATCCTTTAAAAAGGACCTTTTTATCACGGGGTGCCTTGCTGCATTGTGGTCGCTCCCGTAGACAATATTGCACAGAGATCCCAGAGGTGTCGGCGAGGGCCAGATCAAAGACAGACAGCGGGGTGTAATTAAAATAGGAGTAAAGATTTTTGTGTCTGCGGCAAGCTGACCATTTAAAAAGTGAATAATTGCCTTTAAATGTTTGATTTTTTTGGTCAGTGGTACCACATTTAAGGAGCTATTTCCCTGTAACAGTCAAATTATAACAGATCGCGTAAAGGTGCATGACTTTGAGATTCATATGATGTTTGATTTAAAACTGCAAACTAGGCACAGAGTCCTATTTATTATTTTTGTTTGCACATTGTGAATAATTTGGTTGGTATGTGTGTGCATTTTTCCATTCTCTCTTATATATGTTTATATATGATCTGCAAAGTCTTTAATGGCAAAAGTCCATCCTAACGATCATAAAAAAGTGATTATTATCACCACCACCACTCGTGCACTGGGTTACCACAGACAAGGAGACACTCGGGAGCAAAGGAGGAGCACAATTGGGAACTGCATTACTTGTGAACTGTTGGAATACGTTTTGGAGCACTGTAAGTAAACGCTTACGTCTTTTGACCTCAGTCTAAAAACCGCGCCTGGGTCCTCTTTCCCTCTCACTTCTCTGAGAAGGGAATAAGAGCCGGTCTCCAACAACCGCTGGTCTCTTTTAAATGCTGGTCCGGCCGGATACTTTTTTTGAATAAGCGCCCGGGCTACTAATGGAAGATACACGGTAACCACAAATTTTAAATTCATTAGTCATTTTTGTGTGGTAAACTTTTCTGATCCTCAGCTTGCTTTGCTCAAGGACTTCTCAGGTGACAGGGATTACCGAGTTCACTGGAAAGCCTGCCCAATCACGAGACGCTAACCTAAGTGTAGAAGAAATGAGAAATGTGGCTAATTTGCCAGATTTCTGTACAGTCAGAGAAGCGACCCCCTGCTGGGCAATAAAAAAAGAGCACAGAATTAATGGACTACAGCAGCAGCTTCACTTCACCCTCAAAGGCTGTGTCTATCTTTTCTTTATTGCCAGTGTTTGTGATAATAAAACCAGTATTTATTTACTCAATACCTTCCAAATTAAATTAATATTCCAGGCTGTTAGGTGTTTCAGTGCTAATGTGCTCTAAACTCATTTTACACCTCTGTCCCGCTCTGAATCCAAATCAAGACCATGTATCATCATGTGTGAAGATTCACTATTAATATGCTGCACCGTCCCTAATGTGGGTCTACAGCTGGGCGAGCGTTCTCGCTCAAACACTGAGCGAGTTGGGTCTTGGAGCGCACATTAGTAATCCTGCCAACACACTTTTAAACTGGGTCAGTACCAAAACACATTTCGGGGTGTGTAACCAGCATCTTGTCTTCACTACACCAAACACAATGTTAAAACACAGCCTGCTGTGCTTGTGGAAGTACTTCAAATAGCGCTCGGATAAAAAGGCGAGGAAAAACATATAAGACACGGGGAAAGGAGGGAGAGGCGTGTTTTGACAGACCTGTCACAGTGGTTGCACTTAAAAGGCTTGGCGCCGGTGTGTTTGCGGTAGTGCCTCGTCAGCTCGTCGCTCCGGGCGAATCGCCACTCGCAGCCCTCCCACGAGCACTTGTATGGCTTCTCACCTAGGGGGTAAAAAAGAAACCACGTGAGCACCTGTTTGATCGCTCATACACCAATCACACGCTTATTTGTTGTTCCGCGGCTACGCAAAAAGCTCTTTGCCACTAACCCTTTATCTTCCTGTTTGATATATGCAGAGCTTTTATTTTAATGAGTGTGTCCTGTATATTGTGAGTGCATTTTAGCTTCCAGTCTGATAAAGATCCCAGTGCCTCCTGTCACCATTTTCCTTTTTTAGGGACTGTAAAGAGAGCAATGCGATGAGATGGAGAAGCTCCCACCGGTCTCCGATCTTGCTGAACATGCAGAAGAGGAGTGGAGGGTTGAGAGCGAAGAGCTGGAGAGGGAGGGAGGGAGAGACGGGTGAGGATTAGAGGCAAGGTGGATGAGAGACTGAGAGGAGGAGGTGAGATGAGACCAGGGGAGGGAAAAGTAGAGTAGGAGAGAAGTGTTGCAGAAGTGGATTAAGGCAAAGGAGGCTGTAGATATGCTGGTAGGGAAGGAGGGGGTAGTGATAATTAGGCCAGTCACATAATGGCAAGGAGGCTACAATCCGCCAGCTGCGTCCAACTCCGAAGATGTCACCTGCATCACTCACATCCCATCTGGTCTGCTGCTCGTGGCTGACCAGCGCTGCTCGAGTGCTTTCACCACAACTACTGGCTTTAATTCATTGAATGCAATTATCCGAAGGGACAAAATCAATAGATCAACTGCTCTGTCAAAACTGCAACGAGAGGTGGTGTAAAGCAAGCAGGGATTTTGGCTGTGGCGTATCTGCTTTTATTTGAATATCTGACTATAATGATGGTAGCGTGTGCATGCACATGTATCTGTAGTTACCCCCCATCTCAGGGGCCAATCTCAGGGACACTTTGCACGAGCATCTTCTCACATACACAAATTATTAACATTTATTAACATTATTTTTATATTTATACAAGCTTCCATTGCAGGTCAGCTAAGAGGGAACTTGAATGGTGTAACTCCCTGTGTTGTGATTTCAGTGGATCTGATACATCTGTGTCAATTATTCTGTTCAGTGTAGTTGTTGTGGATATTTAAGGTGGAGAGAGGACAGCAGGAGGACTCCTTCTAGGCCATCAGTTTTCTTTGTGTTTTAAATGTAAGTTTATATCAGTCTACGTTTATTCTTATTTACTGCCTGACCCTTTTTGGTTCTCCTGGACCTCTTTTGTTTCTAAGATCAGGAATTACACACAATATCTCCAAAGCTGGGGACTCTAAAACAATCTGGGTTGACAGATAGGACTGCAGGACGGAGGGAAAACATTTTGCGGTGAACTGTCCCTTTAACAAAAAACTGTAGAGTTTAAAGTGCTTCTGGTCTAGAGCCAGAAACTGGTCTTGTCCCCTTCCATCCATCCCAGAGCTGCAGGTCTGGGCCATCCGACTCCGGCCAATAAAATTCCCGGGAGGCAGGAATGCCTGAATGTGTTGCCTAGCAATGGGATCAAGGGGGTGGGGGGGTGGGGGTGTATCTGTGTGCGAGTGTGTGTGTAAGAGAGACGGTGGGGGGGGTCATGGGGTATGTGGTGAAACATGAGGAGGCAGTGCAGCTGGCTGGATCTGGCAAAGGCACGCCGCCATGCCACCGGCCAATTACCGAGCACGCTGGCAGAGAACGGAGGCAGTTGCCTAGCGACGGTAGCCGTAGAGCTGTACAGGGCAAGAAGCGGGAGGAGGAGCAGGGCTGTGGGGGCGATGATGGTGGTGGTGGTGGAAGTAGTAATGGTGGTGGTGCAGGAGGAGGAGGGGGGGTGCACTAAGAGACCAGAGCCTGCAGCAGTACATAAGCACTCAGCTACCAACTCCTCCAACGATACACTGCCTCCGTTGCCTAGCAACAGACACCCCCCCCCCTTAAAAAAACCCACCCTCCTCCGCTCTCTCTCAAGATGCCCAAACAGTGAAGCAGAGCAGGTACACACTCGCCTCTGCAAACACACTGGAAAGGCTACTTCTAAAAACACACAGTCCGACTGATTGACAGCTTTAAACGGCCATCAGTAACCTAATCCACTGGATTAGCCTGAACCCAGCAGCATAATCTGATTACCTTCTGTTACTTTTGGATTACTTTGCCTGTATAATGTAGATTATCGAGCTAAGTGGATTATTGTTATGATTTAAAGAATCAGGATTGTGGACAGTTGCGCGCTGCTGTTTAAAACAATTATTTATTCCGAATGATTGAATAAAATCGACCATTAACCGGCACTTCTCCCTTTTCATTTCACGGAAGAAATGCATACAATCAAAATGCTCCACCCCCCCCCCACCCCCCCTCCTCCCTCCGTCTTTAAAAATGCTTTTTTATTTTAAAATAATCAAATGAGCGCTCACGTATTTCTCATCCATAATCTGATAACTGGGTGTTTCCTGAGTCACCGTAATCCCATTAGGCGTAATCTGTTACTTCCGAATGCTCAAACACACGCGCCCATGTGCGCGTTCTCTCCAGCCTCTCAGGTGCCAGTGGTGAAGTTAATTACATTGCCTCCATTAGCTGAAGCTGAAGCAGGGCATTTGGGTCTCAGAGGTCATTACAGAGGCTCTCGGAGAAGCGGCTTTATAGGCGCCAGCCCCGCAACCAGCACTGCTGGCTAGGAGATGAGCGGGGGGGGGGAGACAAAGATGAAATATGGAGGAAGTAATGGAGAATTGAAGTGCGGTAGTAAGAGACGTGAGGATGATGGGAAAGCATGGGATGAAGCCTTTTTCATAAAAGGCTTTATATTTTCTAACACAATGCCTGGCAGTTTAAAAAAAAAAAAGGCACTTTAAGTTGATTACTGTAGTTGATTGAAAAAATATTCTCACATATCCAAAGACACACTGTAACATTTTCAACGAATAAGAGCCTCACAAAGGCCAAATGAGGCACCATCATTCTCACAATAAATCATAACACACGTGGCCTTACATCACAATTATATGGTAGATAGAGTTATTACTGCAGTCGTGTCTTTACTTGTGTTACAAAGGTTCTTCGGTTATTTTGCACATCGGGCGGACGCAAAGGAAAAAAATAGTCTGACTTTGGACTATTTGGGCTATAATCAGCTGATCACGTGTCAAGAGGACAAGAGCATGATGATAAAGTGAGAAC
>VURO01019141.1:10111-20973 GCA_015108175.1 Pelvicachromis taeniatus
CGTCCAGAGTCACCATGGGCCTCTTGGCTGCATTTCTGATCAGCGCTCTCCTTGTTCGGCCTGTGAGTTTAGGTGGACGGCCTTGTCTTGGTAGGTTTACAGTTGTGCCATACTCCTTCCATTTCTGAATGATCGCTTGAACAGTGCTACGTGGGACGTTCAAGGCTTGGGAAATCTTTTTGTAGCCTAAGCCTGCTTTAAATTCCTCAATAACTTTATCCCTGACCTGTCTGCTGTGTTCTTTGGACTTCATGGTGTTGTTGCTCCCAATATTCTCGCAGACAACCTCTGAGGCCATCACAGAGCAGCTGTATTTGTACTGACATTAGATTACACACAGATGCACTCTATTTAGTCATTAGCACTCATCAGGCAATGTCTATGGGCAACTGACTGCACTCAGACCAAAGGGGGCTGCATAATTACGCACACCCCACTTTTCAGTTATTTATTTGTAAAAAAAATGTTTGGAATCATGTATGATTTTCGTTCCACTTCTCACGTGTACACCACTTTGTATCGGTCTTTCACGTGGAATTCCAATAAAATTGATTCATGTTTGTGGCTGTAATGTGACAAAATGTGGAAAAGTTCAAGGGGGCCCAATACTTTTTCTGGTCTTTAAGTCCGGGTCCAAACTCCACTTCAGGTCCCAAAGTCAAACAAACACTGCGGCATTATTGAAAGTTACAAACTGTCTAAAGTCTTTCATCTTTAATAAAATGATCAGTGTGGCTGCTCTACCAGGTGTAACAATTAAGTTTAACATCCAGGTAGCCCTGAAAACAGACTTTATGAAGTTTAACAGAGTTAGAAGTTAGCAGTGAAGCTGAAGGATGAAGGCTAACTTTTTTCCACTGGATAAAAGTTAACACGAGGGCTCCCGATAATTAGGGACAAATGTAATCACATGGCAGGATGCTGTAAACGGACCAAACTTCAGTCAGGAGAACAACTGAGATCATCCATCCACAATACGAGGTTAGTCATTAATATACTGCTGCATGGGCTGGACTGTAGTTACATCATAAGGTTTTACAAACGGAGCTTTAAAATGAACAGTGGTAATAAAAACCGAGAGAGGCCGACAGTGATCACTGACTTAGTTTTACGGGCTTGTTCAGATTAAAGAGAACAAGGTACAACACATTATAACATGTTAAAAACACAACAGCCTTAATAAATGCAGAGTGGTTTGGACCCGGAAGCAGGATTCATACGTCATCACTTAAATACCGGATAGAATCTGACTTCTTTTTGAAATCTGATGAGCTACCCCCTGCTGGCCATGTGAAACAGCTTTTAGGCATTTTGACATTGGCTTTTTTTTTGTTTTGTTTTTTTTGACAGATTTGAGACAGAATAACTCTGCACCACACTGGGGAGGGGACAGTGCTCTTTCCACTATCCTACTTTAGCTTCCTCATGTCATGCAGTTGACTGGTGCTACTTAGTCCCCACAGTAAAAGGAGAGACAACAGACTTCAAGCCATCTTTCTTCATCACAGTGACCTCCAGCTATATCCAAAATGTTCACACACAAACTCACAAATATATATATATTTTTAAATCAGAACTGATCTATCGATGTGTTTCACAGCGCCGAACTGAGTGTGAGTGTGTGACCAACCAGCAATACACTGCCAGCCCACAAACAGCATCCATATGAATGTGTGTGTGTGTTTCTGCATGCTTCGAGCAGTATAGCCATGAGGAAAAGGCAGCTGTCTGAATGCATCGACACACACTGCTGTGAAGAATACACACACACACATACAGAGCATATTAAATCTTCTTACTGGTGTAATGAGGTTTAATGAACAGAATAGTTTTGACTGGTTCGGCTGCTTTCGCCATTTTCTCATCTGTTACCGTGGCTTCACTTTACTTTTATTTTTCATTTAAATCCATCCATCCATATGCTTGCAATTCTTCAAATATGCACTAGAAAAGTCCAAACAAAAGTGATTAAACTGTTAGGAGTACAAAATGAAAGAGTGATGTTATTGTGGATATATCCATCGAACATTTCTGGCATCCAAAGTGGGGTAAAAACAAGCCACGGCACGTTATTTCAAGTCCATAGAAAATATGTTGGGTTTATTTCAGGTAAATGTGTCTTCCTTTGCAAACTCATTGTCACATTGTGTCTAACTTTGGCCAAAACATTGTTGTTGATTCTTATGGGTAATGTTCCTGTGACCATGTCATTATTTTGCAGTCTATGGCTGTAGTATGATTACGATCACTGATTTTGGATTTTGTTGTTGATTCTTTGTGATTTTTCTCTTAAATTTAAAACACTAATCTGAAGAAACCAGAGTTTTTTTGTGCCTCTAATCGTCACTTGTAGATTTGTGCTTACACCCTGCTATCCTGCGCCATCAGCCACCAATAAACTTCTCCCCAACGAGCTGTTTCCTCATTTGTTTTCCTGCATTTTATCACTCTATTTGACTCAGCTGCTAAAGAGCGACGTGACCGTCTGAGAGTAAACTATATTGATCCACACCACACCCTCCCATTTATGTTCCACTCTATATTCAGATTTTTTTTCCCTGTTTTTGCATCGACATGAACTGAAATAGCAGGTGAGCTTGGAGACGCCCACACACAGTCCACACGGCCAAGACTGACTGCTTTGCACTTGTTGTTGTGCTGCGAACAAAGGCTTCAGTATCCATGTTGTCCAGCGAGAAAGTGTCTCAGTTTGAGTGTGTTTCAGAAATAAATAATAATAAAGAAAAACACCTTCTTCATATTTAAGAGTTAAAATCATTTGAAAAATGAAATATCAAATGTAAATGTAATATTATGCTTTCAGCAGTTTTACTAAAAAAAAGATTCAGAACAGGTACAAACAAGATATTAAAGCTACTGCTCTACATTTTTACTTCAGCTCATGGAAAGATTTTCTGTCAGTCGAGTTAATCAGACCAGCTGAGTACTGCAGGTGAGTCCACTATAGTTTGCTGCTTTAAATGAGAAGTCAGTTTATGTCTCATTAATATTTTCACAGCACCCTCAGGGACTCTTCCTATAATGTGGACGCCTTTTCGGAAGCAGACTGTCTGATGTGAGCCGGAGCCCGGAGGTCAGAGCTAAAACGAGATCGGATCTCAGCATGGTTTAATCCAGACTGACGTCCCGGCAGCCGAATCTGCTGCTCTGAACTGAGAAATGAGCTGCTGTTGTTATTTAGAGAGAATAAAATAGATGGAGCGCCTGCAGGAGCTGATGTGTTTGGACGGGGTAATGGCGAGGAGGAGAAAGAGCAGTCTCTGGTGACCTTCTAACCCGGTGTCTCAGTATGAGGCTGGGACACTCCAAGTCAGATGTTCTTCTTCAGTGGAAGAAACGCTCTCAACACCACACTGTAAAAAATAAGTTAGTAGAAGCAGTAGGTTTTTATTGCCAATGTCAGAATGGACTGTAATGCAAATTTAAAAAACAATACCTTCCTTTGTGTATTGATTTCTACATGAAGGATGAAAGTTTCCATGAAAAGCAAAAGCTTGTTATGCTTTTACTTACTGCTAAGTGCCACAGTGCCATTTATCTACTTCCAGGGTCAATCATGTGCTATGCTACCCAATGATTTACTTAGAAATAAAGGCAATTAATCATTAAACAATCATATCCCTGTCATGATCTGCACTGGCAGACCGTGTGGAGGGAGGAAGAGGATCCAAAACCAACACCAAATAACAAAACCAAAACCGACAACTATGACTTTGACTGAGACTTTAATTGTGATTCTAACTATGACTTTAACTGTGGTCTAAACTATGATTTTAACTGTGACTATGACTTATGACTTATGACATGGGGGAACTTAAGCTGACAACCTGACAAGTAACAGTAAGAGACACAAGACAAATACACAGGAGGGTAATAGAGGGAAGTGAACACACAAGGGGAAACAGCTGACACAATTGACCGTAATGACACCACAGGGGACATGTAAACTGAGTACATAGAACATGGAAACAAGACTTTCAAAATAAACAGGAAACATGACGAGATGCAGACATGCCACAAACGTGAAAAACAAGAACCACACAGACATGAAACATGACAGGTAGACACACAAACCAGGGAGACTTAATACAGGGGGAGATGACACAAAAGTATCTACAAAAACAAAGGACTAAAACAGCAACCTAGGCATCGTAGAAATTAATTAGACAAGCTAAACTGAAACTAGAACACAAATGAAAACTAAAATACAATGAAACTCAAAAACACTGGGTCACACGACCAACTACCCTGACAATCCCAAAACATACTCAGCCGCACTCAGACTCAACGCCACATAGAGATAAAAGTTGACACTAATTTGGTTTCACATAGGATTTTAATATCAATAACAAAGATTAGTCTGCTGGTGGTTATGTTGAATATCAAGTAATTTGTCTCCTTAGAAAGTAAGCTAAGATTAGTCAGAAGAAAGTCACTTTTATCTAAATGAATACAATTTACGGAGAGTTTTGTCAAATAAGTCGGAGTTTTCTTTTGCTCTGGCGAACCTTAGCTTAAATTAGCATTCCTGTTGACACAAACAAACTGCTATGTCATCGAGAAAAATCACATCATGAGTAGTTGTTGTGGTATATAAATACATTTTATTGAATTAATTTCAAGCATGATGTGATTAATAGCTGATAATTTTTCAAGGAGTTGCCTGGTACACAAACATAAGCTTTGGTTTTGATCAAGGGTCAATTGTCCTGTCCTGCAGGATATATTAACAGAAAGCTAACAGCTCCTTATGTTATTATACTAGCAAACAAGATGGACGAGCTGACAGCGCTAGCACGGAGTCAGAGGGAATTCCAGAGTGTAGCTTGAAGTGTTTCACCGAATCATGGATGCACCAGGATATTCCAGATGACAACGCATCTGTGGAAGGCTTCCACACTGTTCGGGCTGACAGGGACAGCGCCGTGAGCGGTAAGCAGAAAGGAGGGGGGCTTGCCATTCTTGTTATCAACCGGTGGTGTATCCCTACTCACATAACAATCAAAGAACAGATTTGCTGCCCAGACATTAAACTGTGTGCTGTTGGACCCTGGAATTTAAGTAAGTAATCTTGGTGGCTGTTTACGTTCCTCCCTCTTTCAACCCCCAAGCTGAATGTGACACTATCCACTGCTATAGCCCAGTTACAGACTCAGCACCCGAGTGCCTTCATTGCGATCTCGGGGGACTTCAGCCACGTCACCTTTGAAAATACACTGCCAACGTTCAAACAATATATGTCTGTCCCACCACAGGGGAGAGAATTTTAGATCGACTGCATTTTAATGTCAAGGATGCATACAGTTTCTCCTCCCTCCCCCCACTGAGTAGGTCAGATCATAACCTGATTCACCTCACCCCCCGCTATGTGCCGACAAAGACCAGGGAGCCTGTGACCTCTAGAAGTATTAGGCGTGGTCAGAGGAGGCCTTAGTGGAACTACAGGGCTGTTTTGAGGTGACAGACTGGGAAACCCTCTGTGAGGGTGAGCACTGTGACAGTCATGTTTTTCTGACTTTTCCAGTGCATTCAGTACCATCGGGCCAACCTTTCTGAGTGATGAGCTGACAGCGATTCAGGTGAATGCTTCTGTGGTGTACTGGATTGTTGATTACCTAACAGGAAGACCATAATATGTGCGTCTTCAACATTGTGTGTCTGACAAGGTGATCAGCAACACAGGGCACCACAAGGGACCGTTTTTTCCCCCTTCCTCTTCACCCTCTACATCACAGACTTCAGCCACTGCACAGAGACCTGCTATCTTCAGAAGTTTTCTGATGACTCTGCAGTGGTTGAATGCATCAGCAAAGGTGATCAGTCAGAGTACCGGGCTGTGTTTGACTCCTTTGTCTCATGGTGCGAGCAGAATCATTTGCAGCTTTACGTGGCAAAGATCAGGGAATTGATTGTGGACTTTAGAAAGACCAGGAAAACCTTGACCCCTGTTTCAATCCAGGAGGTCAATGTGGACATTGTGGAGGACTACAAATACCTTGGAGTACACATAGACCAGAAACTGGACTCGGTTAAAAACCGAGGTCTTTTCGGAAAAGTCGAAAGACCTCGGCTGAGGTCTTTCAACATCTGTCGGTCAATGCTTAGGATTCTGTTGTGGCCCTTGCTATCCTCTATGCTGTTGCATGCTGGGGTAGCAGGTTGAGGGTCACAGATACCAACAGACTCAACAAACTGATCCGCAAGGCCGGTAATGTTGTGGGGATGGAGCTGGACTCCCTTGGGGTGGTGTCTGAGAGGTGGATGTTGTCCAAGACAAGGATGATGCTGGATAATATCTTCCACCCACTCCATGATGTGCTGGCTACTCACAGGAGCCAGTTCAATGACAGACTGAGATACCAAAAAGCACCACTGAACGACCCAGGAAATCATTCCTGCCTGTGGAGATCAACATCCATCTCCCTGTACAACTCCTCCATCTAATACACTGTAAACACTGCAATAGTTACACCCTTTTTGCACATGCTCTACAGTAAAATAGCAAATGACTAAGTTCACAGGTTAGAGCAGGGGTGGGCAACTCCAGGCCTCAAGGGCCGGTGTCCTGCAGGTTTTAGATCTCACTCTGGGTCAACATACCTGAATCCAATGATTAGTTCATTACCAGGCCTCTGGAGAACTTCAAGACATGTTGAGGAGGTCATTTAGCGATTTAAATCAGCTGTGTTGGATCAAGGACACATCTAAAGGAGGAGCTGGACTCCCTTAGGGTGGTGTCTGAGTCCAGTTTCTTGTCTATGTGTACTTGGTATTTGTAGTCCTCCACAATGTCCACATTGACCTCCTGGATTGAAACAGGGGTCAAGGTTTTCCTGGTCTTTCTAAAGTCCACAATCAATTCCCTGGTCTTTGCCACGCTAAGCTGCAGATGATTCTACTCGCACCATGAGACAAAGGAGTCAAACACAGCCCGGTTCTCTATCTGATCACCTTTGCTGATGCATTCAACCACTGCAGAGTCATCAGAAAACTTCTGAAGGGTGGGCAAGTCCAGGCCCTGGGTTAGAGTCTTTCAAAAGTCTTTTTATTAGACAAAGGTTTCAGTGCAATTTATAATACAAAGTACTTCAGAATTTTCACATTCTGGTTCCCTCCCTGACCCTTAAACAACAAATAACTGGCATCTAGCTGCCCAACTAAAGAAAACAAACAAGACTGATATATTTCAAGTGTTTATTTCGTTTAATTTTGATGAATATAACTGACAACTAATTAAAACCCCAAATTCAATATCTCAGAATATCTTGGGTGTCTTCAATATAATACAATATTGAAGACACCCGGTGCCACACTCTAATCAGCTAATTAACTCCAGACACCAGCAAAGTTCTTTAGATAGTCTCTCAGTCTAGTTCTGTCTAGTATACAATCACGGGGATGACTGCTGACTTGACACCCACTGACACCTTGCACAAGGAGCGCACAACACAAAAGTTCTTTACAAAAGAGGCTGGCTGTTCACAGAGCTCTGTGTCCAAGCACGTTAATAGAGAGGCGAAGAGAAGGAAAAGATGTGGTCAAAAAAAGTGTACAAGTGTACGAGGGATAACCGCACCCTGGAGAGGATTGTGAAACAAAACCCATTCAAAAATGTGGGGGAGATTCACAAAGAGGGGACTGCAGCTGGAGTCAGTGCTTCAAGAACCACTACAAACAGACCTAAGCAGGACTTGGGATTCAGCTGTCGCATTCCTCGTTTCAAGCCACTCTTGAACAATAGACAGCGTCAGAAGCGTCTTGCCTGGGCTAAAGACAAAAAGGACTGGACTGCTGCTGAGTGGTCCCAAGTTATGTTCTCTGATGAAAGTCAATTCTGCATTTCCTTTATTAATCAGGGTCCCAGAGTCTGGAGGAAGAGAGGAGAGGCACAGAATCCACGTTGCTGGAGGTCCAGAGTAAAGTTTCCACAGTCAGTGATGGTTTGGTGTGCCATGTCATCTGCTGGTGTTGCTCCACTGTGTTTCCTGAGGTCCAATGTCAGCTCAGCCATATACCAGGAAGTTTTAGAGCACTTCATGCTTCCTGCTGCTGACCAACTTTATGGAGATGCAGATTTCATTTTCCAACAGGACCTGGCACCTGCACACAGTGCCAAAGCTACCAGTACCTGGTTCAAGGACCATGGTATCCCTGTAGTTAATTGGCCAGCAATAGCTATGGGGTATTGTGAAGAAGAAGATGGAATATGCCAGACCTAACAATGCAGAAGAGCTCAAGGCCACTATCAGAGCAACCTGGGCTCCTATAACACCTGAGCAGTGCCACCGACTGATCGAATTCATGTCACGCCGCACTGCTGCGGTAATTCAGGCAAAAGGAGCCCCAACTAGTACTGAGTGCTGTACATACTCATACTTTTCATGTTTATACTTTTCAGTTGGCCAACATTTCTAAAAATCCTTTCTTTGTATTGGTCTTAAATAATATTTTAATATTCTGAGATTTTGGGGGTTTTCATTACTTGTCAGTTACAATCATCAAAATTAAAAGAAATAAACACTTGAAATATAGCAGTCTGTGTGGAATAAATGTATACATTATACACGTTTCAGCTTTTGAATAGAATTACTGAAATAAATAAACTTTGTGATGATATTCAAATAATATGAGCAGCAATTTAATTTTTTTTTTAACATTTTTTCTAAATCCATACAGGACATTATATACTTTACCCATTGTGCATGCAGAGGGGGAGAAGAGTCTTTCCACTTAAGCAAAATAGCTTGTCTGGTCAGCAATAATGAAAAGTTTAATGCTCTGAGTCTGGAACTGGGCAACTTCAGATTCTTGGCCGCACCAAACATAGCACAGAGGGACTCTGGTTTAATTTGATGCCGCAGGACTTCAGACATTGTATGGAAAACAGAGTTCTAAAAGTTAGTCAATGAAGGACAGGACCAGTACATATGAAGTAATGTACCAGGAGCCACCCCCACACTGTCTACAGGTTGGGTCCACCTCTGGGTATATGCGTACTAACTTAATTATATTATTTGAACCCTGAACCAGTGCCACCGATGGATCTAAATTGAATGATTGTGTGTCATGCACACATTGATATACTGTGAACTTGGCCAAGGATAGAGTCCCACAGTTCATCCGTGATATGAAAGTTAAGGTCCTGTTCCCATTTAGATTTGATGGCAGCTACTGAAGAACATTGTAAGTTGGAAATTAAATTGTACAAAGCCAATATTATGCCCCTAGAGGTTGGATTGACCATTAAAAAAAGTGTCTAGTTTTTGGTTTTTGGGGGAATTGTACTGTCATAGACTGCACATAGCGTCTGACCTGCAAAAAACGAACTGAGCAGCTGCAATGAGAATAATAGAAAGATAATTGAAAAAAACTTGCAAACTGTCCATCTACATATAAGCAGTGCTTGAAGTGGGCTGGAACGCAGCGGAATGCAGTTCCGGAACTTCTGTATTTTCGTCTTTTGGGTTCCGCCACTTTTTTCTGCGTTCCAGTACTTACTGAATAGACAATATCACAAGACCGATAAAAGACTACATTAGAGTTCCTGCACTTATTTTTTCCCACTTCAAGCACTGCATATAAGTCTGCAACAAGTTTTAGACCCTTTCTGCGCTATCTGTCATTGAAGGAACAAATAGGTGGTTTGCTGCAATTGGGCTTTGAAGTGAGAAAGCCCGAAGACCGGATTCCAAGAGACTGCTGGACTATCATTACTAGATAAAGTCAAGGCAGAGGAAGTGATGAGCCTAAAGTCACGGTTAGAGACTTTTTCCTGCTCGAATAAGACTCCACGGTGACCCAAACTGGTGATGACGGTTCAAGGTGGTAGTGTCTCCAATATAACATACATCTCATATTGGTGGTCAAGTAGTAGTATTGGAAATTAGGGAAGGCTAAACCTCCCACCGACTTGGATCTTTGAAGAATAGTTTTCCTCAATTTCAGATGTTTACCATTCCAAATGAATGAAGTGATTAAGAAATCCAGAAATTTTAAAAAAGATTTGGGACTCAGGATGGGGAGGCATTGAAACACTTATAGGAATTTTGGAAGTAGCATAATTTTCACAGAGTTAATCCTGCCCATTAAAAATAAGGATAATGGGGACTATCTAGACAATATGTGCTTACACTGTTCCAGCAGAGGGAGGAGATTCTTCTTAAACAGGTGGTTAAATTGTTTTGTGACACATATCCCAAGGTAATCAAAATGTTCAGTAACTTTTTTTAAAGGGAACATTTACAAGATTCTGATCTCGAGCCCTCTCATTAATCATAAATGTAGCCGGATGGGCTACCAGGCCCCTGTTTTCTCTCTCCTCTCCTTGCTTTGCCCTCTGTTTGGTCATCATGTGCTTGGCTACGTCCTAATTAGGTTGATTGGGCACCTGCCTGCATACTGCTTGCCAGGTGGATTAGCGCTGGATAAAAGCAAGCCAGCTTCCCCTGGAGTAGTCTTCCCCTGCATTTTCAATTGTGTGGAACACTGCAGTAAATGCTGCCACACTGTGACGGATCAACCGGTGAGCAGATCGCACGATAGTTACAGAGCGGTCGTCTCATTTCCTTCTGTTAAAGGAGGCGTTTTGGGTTGCGTTCAGCCGTGTGCGTAGCGTCTTCGGTCCTGGGGGATGTTGCTGCTTTAAAGCTCTTCTGGCAGAACCACCCAATTCCATCTGGAGTTGCTGTCTTGTCGGGATTCCATTATTGCTGGAGTGTTTTCCTGTTTTTACACTCTGTATTACTGTACTGGACTGTTGCTTGCACTCTTACTCCCGCAGCCGGTGTGGGTGTGCGCGTAAGGTTAGACCTCGTCCCCACAGCCTTCCCGTGCGGGAGGTT
>VURO01019142.1:0-12222 GCA_015108175.1 Pelvicachromis taeniatus
AGGGCTGGGCAAAACGATTATTTTCCGAATCGATGAATCTAGTGATTAATTTTTCGATGCATCGATGAATCTAATGATATATGTTACTGCTAAGCAGCTTAAATGAGTTTTGCATTTACGGAGGTTGGGTGTTTATCTCTGAGTGTGTGTCTACGTGGGGGGTGTCTGGATGAATTAAAGGGTAAAAACCAGCATTAGTAAAAAAGTTGAAAACTTACGGTCGTTTTATGATCGGCCATTTCCACCTTACAAAGCCGGCAAAGACTGAATCACTTCCTGTTCGGGTAAAATATCCCCATACTGTAGAACTGCGTGTTCGGGGGGCGTGGTTTAAGTCCACATGTTACCGCTACTCGCTGCCGCCATTTGTTTTTTTGAAAGTGACGACGCATCAACGCAAATTCTTTACGTCGACGTATTTTACGTATTTTAGTTGTCCCAGCCCTAGTGCGAGCTTGAACTGAGGCTGCCATTTGATAGATTATCTCCAGTTAAGCTCGTTATTTTATATTTATATTTATTGAGCTCCTCACTTTTTTTGTTTAACGGAGCTTCTTCTTTAGTGGTATTTTTTTATTTATTTTTGCTGCTTTGTTTGGTTGTATTGATTTCTTTTGTTTTAGCTAACTTGTGTTTCTTCTCTCTCTGCTCATCTTTGTGAAACCAGATGAGTCGCCCCCTGCTGGTCACAGAAAATGAAGGCACCTTCGTCCATCCTTTATATCCAGTCTATAACCTTTACTAAGCTGTTAAAAAAAAAAAAAAAAAAACTTGGTTCAGGCTGAAACATGTTTTATAAATAAAGTTATGACAAAAAGGCGCGGCGTGAGCAGACTGGTGTAGGCGTGCGGGTGGATCTACATCAGAAACAGTTTCCTCTGATTATCGACGCGGAGTGAAACATGAAGGGACCTCCTGCTGGAGTCGGGCGAGGGCGTGCGCGTGCCCGCAGCATGTTGCTGGCGTCGTGAGCGCGCATCGTGCTGCTGCTGCTGCTGATGGAGCTTCAATGATCACAGAGTGGCCGCCGTGTCGAGGAGGAGGATGAAGAGTGATGAACAGAGCGTCGACCCTACATGACTGATTGGATCGCTGCACGCGCGAGGCGACCGTCGGCGTCATCAATCGGCGCGCAGAGTCCAGCTGATGTGAGGCTGAGCGCGAGACGCAGCGGGAGACAATCAGCTGAGCGGCACCTGGACGCTGAGCCGCAGGTGAAGGGTCAGGCTAGCAGGTAGGAGCTCTGTCACCCGCCGGCGCACCTCCACGCGGCACCGACTGGCTCCCCGCCGCCCCGCCAGACTCCATTCAAAAAAAAAAAAAAAATCGCTGTTTTTAGTCTGCATGACTGCGGGCTGCAGCACGAGGCGGTGCCGCGAGTCCACCGAGCCTCTCTTTAACAAATCGGGTCACACAGTTCAGAGGGCGGCGGCGGGCGGAAGGCTGGGCCGAGCTCGGAGGTGTGCTCTGCGGCCGTGCCGGGTTTTTCCGCAGAGACAGAAAAACCGTGAATGAGGCTCATTTTTAACACCGAGGCTGCTGCTATGATGAGATCTGACAGCAGTGTTGTTGTTGTGGCTGCGCGTCACACCCAGCGCCACGTGCTGCCGCCGCTGCCGCTCCTGCGCGCGCGCTGAGCTGTTACATATCAGCTTTTAATTATTTATTAATAATTATCTAATGAAAGGTTGGAGGGTTTCTTCAGTTTTCCGGCTCAGGATCAGAAAACAACGACTTGGCGGACAGACTCGGTGTATTGTGTGTGTGTGTGTGTGTGTGTGAGAGAGAGAGAGAGAGAGAGAGAGAGAGAGAGAGTGTGTGTGTGTGTGTGTGTTATATGCATGTTTGTACTCATATGTCGGGCTTCACCTCCTCCTCTTGAAGCCAGTGCCTGTCTGAATCATCCTGGTGACTGTAGCAGAGACTCACCTGGTGTCAGATGAATTGAAGTCTATGAGAAAACTTCTCCATTTCTCACCTGATCTACGAGCTCAGTAAACATTCCTGACGAGTTTCAGGGCTTAGTAAATAAAACACCACCTTTGCTTTTGTAAATCGCGGCCCCTGAACGTAGCTGGCTGTGCTTAAAGCCAGCGGTGGGCAGCTCGTGTATTTTCTCCAGTGGGGACATAAAGACAAACTCATGAGAGGGCCACGCTTTGAATATCTAAATTAAAAAGTGAGGCACTCAAAAACCTGATTATTTTTTTTCTTCCAGACCAAGGTTATTATAGTTAACTGAAACTAAACTGAAAAACTAAAACTAGACATGAAGAAACATTTTAGTTTTTTAAAAATTAAAATAGAAACTCGACCTTTCAATAAAATTTTCCAAAAAATTGCGAGAATTCTGAAGGAGATATCTTTAGTTTTATTATTTGTTAATTTGGTGAAATCTGTTATCACAAACTGCCTGATGTCTATAATACTGAGAGTCAGCTGCCTTATCTGCTGTAAATAGAGTAATAATTAAAACTGTATCATAAAATCTGCATAAGAAGAAGTAATGAAAGCTTGAAAATAAATTCCATACAAAGTGAATATAATGACGTTGCAGCAGAAAGCATCCTAACACAGAAATACTTAGAAGTACATGAAAGCTGCACCTCTGTAAAGTACTTTCTCCTTCATGCTCTCATCCAATGGGGTTACAAGTACTCTACAGTACTGCAGGTGGGCGGGGCCCCGATGGCTGTGATGGCGGTAGTGCCATTATTTTGACCTCCTTTCTTTTCCCTTATTTTTCCTCCCACCGATGTGCTCCTTGTGCAGTCGCTTTGACACACACACACACACACACACACACACACACACACACACACACACACACACACAGCTATTCCTGCTGTCCTGCCTTGTGTGAGGTTTTTTCCAGGCTCAAAATGAGCCTTTGGGGAGCCACTGTAAGCAGGGCTGGTCCACATATAGACACAAATACTGACTTGTGTACCAAATCAACCAATCAGATTTGGTTTTAGTTTATACTGCAGATATGTTTTCCACACTTTCACCAACAAAAAACCCCAAACAAACAAACAAAACAAACCGTGTCCTGCCTCAGTGTTGATGTAAAATTGAGATCAGAAGTCCGGCGATGAGTTCAAGAGCAGCTCGGTGACTTCATTCATCTGACGTGAGGAAAAAAACTCAATGAGCACGTTGAAGCAGCTTCATTTAATCTGAGGAGATTTTCTCACATTAACTCAAGCGGCTCAGAAGTGGATTAGACTCCTCCTGAAGCTTAGAAGGGGTTGGGTGACGCAGTGAGACAATAAGCTGAAGCACGCAATGAAACAAAAACCAGAGTGAAGAAGAAAATCTGACCGCAACACAACTGAAATGCTGACGCACGACCTGGAGAGCGCCGTTCGATTAAGGCATCCCAGAAATGTCGATAATCTGAAAGGAACGAATGAAAGTTTTCAGTGAACTCTGATGGAGAACGTAACTGCTAAAGGAGCTTCTTCTCGTTGAGCCACTGAATTCAAGAGTTTTCTTCCTTTTTGCTCTAAAACAAATTTGAAAAGCTGCGTGTTTAGTCAGCTACAAGCTCCGCATCAGAAACATGAACTGCAGTTCCTCTATCAAAACATGAGGCTAGCTCTAAAAGCATGTAACTTCCCATATACTGTATATAAAAGATGGACGTAGCCACCGCAGGATTACCATTAGTTCTGGAATCTGGATTTTGAAGCCTCGGCGTTACCGGCTGAGATCGTGTTGGTTTATTAGGACCAGACGTGACCATATTTGCACCACAGGGTCGAGGGAAGTTATTAGCTAAAACTAGCTAGCTTAATTAGCAAGCTGCACCCATAAACTGTGCGCGCGCGGTGTAGCGATACCCGTTAATTAGTTCTAATTAACCAAAAGTGAAGCACAAATGTTTTGGATGAACTGTACCACACAGCAGGACATGATGTTTGTAGGATAAATGCATTACAACTGCAGTGAGCACGCTCCGTTCAGCACCTCCAGCTAGCTGCAATATAGCCATTTGTATCGTGATTAGCCCCGCCCATTTCTTAATTACACAGGTGTATGAGAGGTTAAGAAAAAAATCACACCTCTTAGACTTGTTATAATGGAGGAAACTATTCCAACCACTGAACTGGACCTGGAAATCCTGGTGAATCCAGCTGGGTTGCGACACGTTTACGAGTTTGCAGCTTGATTGTGACACTAAGTAAACGACTTTATCTTGTTTCATGCATGGAAAGCTTCGCAACAGTGTAATATTTTGTAGAAGTGTTGGTAGGAGGCGGAGATGTGTGCAGGACGCTTCTGAGAACAGGATGATGGGCGCTGGGGGGGACTGACATGTTGTTTTGCTGCAGGATCAGATGGATGTTTCTGTGTGTGTGTGTGTGTGTGTGTGTGTGTGTGGTAATCGTTCATGTGTGTTTCCTGGAGTTTGAACTCTCTTCTTCTGCTGTTTGTCTGTTTCTGCGCTCGCTCCATAAAGCAAATTAAAACTGAGAGAGAGAGAGGATTAGAGGATTTAACGGGGTGGTCAGAGCTGAACATTAAATCTGCTGAATTCAGATTTTCATCTCGTCTGCTCTCAGACTCACAGCCTGTCTTTACTGTATTTATGAGGACCTTCAGGCTGCACGTGGAGCCGGGCCTGAAAAACACCAAGTGTGTGTCTGGCCACGCTGACGGGCGTTTGCACCAGCATGGAGGTCGTTGTGGCCACATTGGAGTCGGGTTCGGCCCAGCTGAGCCAGCCTTCAGCTGTGTGCCTGCTGCAGACAGTCAGCACAAAGCTGAGGCTCGAGGCTCCTGCGTTTGTTTTTCATCAACAGTAAACTGTCAAAGCAAAGTGAAGCATAGACTTTGCAGCATAGAGCCGTAAAACAACATTTTCACCCAATTCTTTCTCTTTCTTTTAGATCTTTTTCTTTCTTGATGTATTTTGCTTTTTCTCTTTCGTGGCTTCCTCTAAAGCTTCTTTTGCATGTTTGCTCCTGTTTTCTTCATTTTTCTTTCTTTTGGTCTCTTTAATTCACTCACTTCTCATCTTTCTTTGTATACTTTGTAATTTCTTTACGCTCGTTGTATTTCTTTTCGTTTTGGTATTTTGCTCCTTTTTTTCTTTCACTACTTTTCACTCTGTCTTTCTTCCGCTCGCTCTGACTTAGTAAAGCAGCTTATTCCATTTCCAGCTCATGGCTGCATCGAGGGAGCCGAGGCACTCAGGCTTCTCTCTCTGGCTCTAGTAGCCTCCTTCAGCTCCTCTCAGGGGATCCCCTGCCACTCTCGGCTCAGCTGCAAGTATAATCCCTCCTGAGAGTCCTAAATCAGCCGCGGGCACCCCGCGCAGCTAGTGGGAGAGTGATACTTGTGGTTTTATTCTTTCAGTCATTACCCAAAGTTCATGACCATGGGTCAGTGTGGGATCATGAGCTGACATGACTGCTGAATAAAGAGGGAGGCCTGAAGACACGGCACCTAACCGAGCTTCCCTTACCTTCTCTTTGTTTGACCTTTAACCTTTTTATCCACCTTAAAGTGCTTTGCGGACGTTTCTGTGTGAACTCATATGTTGCTCAGAGAATTCCACTAAGGTGGCCTTGGTTTATTTAGACAGGAAGTGATGTCAGATCCTCTGCTTCCTGTGCGTTCAGACGCCACAGATGTTTCAGATGCATGAAGCGTTTAATCATGTAGAGCATCTCTAAACATCTTAAGATTAAATACATTATTGATTACAATACAATTAACTTCACCGGCAGTGACGAACAAGACACGCGGGAAGAAAGGAGCAAATGACGGGGAAGGTGAGCCTGCCTTCTTTCCAACGACCAGCAGGGGGCGACTTGTCTGGTTGTAAAAAACAAATTTGATTGTATTGAAGTCTATGCAAAAAAGACCCGTCAACTTCCCTGATCTCTTTGAACTCAGTAAATTCTTATGGTCAGGTTTATGGTCCAAGTCGGTCCATAAATTATCAGCTTAAGTTTCCGAGTACATGACTGTGCCTGTGTTAGTTTCTTACATTGAGTCTATGCCAGTGAATGTGTGACAAGTACACTGCTCTGAATGCGACTAGGACTTGACAAGCCAGAAGTCCTCGGCTGTTACTGAACAATCTGCAGGTGTGATGGTATCTGCCTCTTTGCTGTTGCTCCTTCTTTCCCCAGCTCACGCCTTCATCGCTGTCGGCTGCAGGCAGCTGTGAAGAGCATTTCTCAGGCTGCGCGTTTGCATCTGTGGCTGTTTTGCGTTTTCCTCTCTCGTGTGCACAATCTCTTGTCTCACACATGGTCAGAGAGAGGGTCTTCCTGTGTGTGGCTCTGTCTTACCTGCACTGTTCTAACATGGGCAGATATCAGATATCAGAAGGGTTAAAGGCAGTTTAATATCTGATTATAGAAAAGGTCAGGGCTGCAGGGCATGTGTGAGCCAAGAGGGGCAAGAGTTCGGCCCTGAAAGGTGCAGGTTTCAGTGAAGCACCGTCTTTACTACGCCGTCACATCAACGCATCCCCCAATTCTTAATTTTAGTTCAGTCCTAGATGTGTTTGGGATTTGCCCCCTCGCCGTTATGATTCCCCTTTTGATTTTTCCAGAAATCAATATTTTCGATTCAGTAGAAATGTGCAGAATCATAATGGCCACTCGCAGAGTGTTAGCAAGAAGCAGAAGTTTGTCCTCCGCGCTGTCCTGAAAGATGCAATAAAGCTAATTCAAACGAGGACAGATGGCGAGAAAAGCAACGCCTCTTCTGCTCACCAGCCCGATTAGATTTAGCTAAACTTTGCCTTCATCAGTGTCTTTTAGTTTCTGGCAGGCTGCAGCTACTACTACTACTACTACTACTACTACTACTACTACTACGGGTTCAGGATACACCCACTGATGAGGACATCACCGTCATTTATCCTTAAACCCAACTATGATGATTCTTTCTGGAACCAGTGTGGGGTTGGTCCAGAGAGCTCTGCACTCTCTGCCAGTTCAATAAAGGTTATTCAGACTGGGTGATCGTGCTGACCGACTCCACACTCGGGGTCAGCAAATCTCAGCCTTTCCCAAAGCTTCAGCAAGTTTTACAGAACCTTCAAACTTCAAGGCGGCAGGAGAAACCAGGCAACACGGCGGTGAGTCTGGTTCTCCAGGGAGCAGATGATGTAGGTTTGAAATGAAAATATTTGGGGTCGAAATGCCCAGAAGGTTAATTCAGGAAGCTTGAAAGAGGCGATAATGTGAAAGTTCAGGGCAGCAGTGCCTGTGAGAGAGCAGCTTGGAGGGGCAGGAGTTTGTCCCTGATCTTGTCGGCTTCAGCACCGAGCCAACGCGCGCTCCGGCAGTTCCATAAAGGTTATTCAAATCGGATGACAGCGCTGACAGATGGAGAGAAAAGCAGCGGCGCTGAGACGGCTCTGCTGGCTTCTGTTCAGCGCGACGATGTCTCCGATTTTATTGGATTTGTTTTATAGATCCGAGTCGTTTCACGCTGACGGGCAGCGTTTGGTGCGGGAATGTGTTTTGGGAAAAACAGACGCTGGATGGGATGATTTCATCCCGACAGAAACCTTCTCCTGCGCGTTTCCTTTGTTTGTCCTGCTGAACTGATCGGTGAATTGTGTGTGCACGGCGCTCTAGTTAAAGCCGCCGTGTCTCTGCCTGTATCAGCATTAAAGCCATGTGATGATCTCGGAGAGCGAAGAGGTTTGGATGCTGCTCGGCTTTGTGAAGGACGCGTCCCGCAGCCCAGCCCGGCCCTCGCAGAGACACAGCAACACACACGTTCTCCAGAGAATACACACATGTAGTATTGATGAAGCTGCTGCCTCTGTGCCTTTGAGCCAAACACACACCGATTCACACACTCAGCACCTGTGTGTGTGTGTGTTTCTTGCAGTGTGTGTGTGTGTGTGTGGAGGATGAATGTAGGTCATGCTGCTGATTCTCTGCACAGCAACAATGCACAAAATCCCAACTCTGAATACTCGCAGTGGATTGGCTGAGAGATCCAGCCAGGCAGCCAATAACCTTTCAACCCCCGGGCACTGTCTGTGTGCGTGTGTGTGTGTGTGTGTGTGTGTGTGTGTGTGTGTTTCCCTGTTTGTGTGGACAAATTTCAGTTTGTAACCATAGTAGTGAGGACACCTCTGCCTGACTCGGGGTCGGACCGTTTTTAAAGACTCTTTTCAGATTCAGAGTTAGAGTCCTGGTTTTAGCACAGCGTGGCGTTCAGGTGACATTACAGTGACATCACACATACAGCAGCTCAGAGGGTGGAGCCACGGATTAACACAGAATCACATTTACAACTCCCCGAGACCCCTGCTGTGACACACGTCCAATCGGAGAGCTCGGCCTCTGTCTCTGTGCTGCTGCTGGTGAGGTTACAGGTTGACCTGAAAGTCACACAATCACAGGTCCTGGATCAGTTTTCCAGTTTCTGAATTTGTTGGGTCAAAGGTGCTCAGAGGATGACCTCAGATACTTTTTCTTTATCATCATTGTTTGGGTCTCCTAGAAAACCCAAACATATTCAGTGAGGTTTGGTTTTAGTCAGCGGTGGCGTTGCTAACGTTTCTCACTTGCACAGCTCATCATTGCTTCGGTTTCCTGAATTCTCAGAGCACAATAAAACAGTGCATGCACAGCAAAGTCACCGGCGCCACCGTGCCGTGACTGCCTGAAGCCGACCGAGGATGCTGGCAGGCTGGATGCTGTGTGTCCCAGCTGTTCCTGCAGACTTGCATGGACCAGGAGCACCACCTCTGATCTCATTACTCGTGGTGCAAATCTGAGTGGACAGAGATGAAATGCTCCAAGCTGTGTTTGTGCCATTCTTGCAGCAGCACCCCGCCCTGTGGCTCTTTCAGAAGGACAGTGCATGCCCCCACACTGCCAGAGTAGTGCAGGCGTTCGTGGATCAGAAGCATATTAAGACACTTCTTTGGCCAGAATTTGGGCCCACTATGAACGCCTGGGACACACTGGGTTAGCATGTTCATTCAAGCAATTCCTCAACAACAGATCTGGACAGTTACATTTTGACATTTTTGCATTGCATACTTCATATTTAGCATCCTGCATATACCGTAAATTCCGGACTATAAGCCGCTACTTTTTGCTCAAGCTTTGAACCCTGCGGCTTATTGTCCGGTGCGGCTTTTCTAAGGCTTTTTCATGATTTTTGTGACATCGTAAGAGGATTTGTTTTGGTTTGTTCCGCCATTTTGCCTGGCGGAAAGGCATGTGATCATGTCCGTCCAAAGTAGTGCCGTACGAATTAGCGCGAAAAAGAGACTAGATTAGCAAGCTGGCTCTGGCTGGCCCTGTACCCATATCTGCAGCAGGTCTCCAAGGTGAACAGCCTCTGGCATGTTAGAACAAGGCAGCTAAGGGAAGTCGGCAAGTCAGATCCATAACTTCAGGATAAGGATTGGCTCTAAGGGCTGGGTGGGTCAGGCGCGGCCCACTTTGCGGGGCTCTCGCTAGCTAGCGCTACTAGCCCGCCCGCTAGCGCACCTGTGGCTTTTAGTCTGGTGCGGCTAATGTATGAACAAAATATAATTTCAAGTTGTGCGGCTAATATTCAGGTGCGCTTTGTAGTCCGGAAAATACGGTACATATATTATAGTGTTGATCTATAAAATCCAAACTAAGCTAATCAAATCTGCAGCACGCTGGTCCAGTGGTTAGCGCTAGCGCCTGACACCAAGAATGCCCTGAGTTTGAATTCAGGCTGGACTTCTGTGAACTCTGGCGTCCTTCTGGAGTTCAAAGGCGTGCATGGCGTTAGGTTCGTGATTCTAAACTAAACATAGGCGTGAACGGCCATCCGTCTGCAACTGTCCAGGATGGACCCGGCTTCTCGATCTATGACAGCTGTGTTAGGTTTATCTCTGCTGTAATGTTGGGCATTTTAACCTGGGACCCTTAGACAGCTGATTTGGTTTTGGAGTCGGCCTCAAGCGGCCAAAGGAGGAACTGCAAGTTTTTGGTACTAGAGGGGGGCAGATGGATCCAAATACCTACTCTACTGATACCAACAGTGGTATTGGTATTGGATTGATACTACTGCGATATCATCGATATTTTGTTTCTATCCTCAAAGTTCAGATGTAGCCACTGAATTGCGTTAAATAAATTATTTATTAGCATCACACTTTTATCACACTATTCATCTGAATAAACAAAAACAAGTCACACACACTCACACACTGAAACACATTGGTCTGCTGGTGTATCTGCAGTTTTATATCTCATCTAAACATCAGCTGTTTGAAGTTTTCTCTCTCTCTCTGTCTGTCTGGGTCAGTATCTCTCGCCCGCTCTCATTTTGCCCCCCGGCGGTGTCAGACACAACAAAATAGAGACCCTCATCATGGGGAAAAAAGAGCAGGATCGCGTTCTGTCACCAGTGCGCCGTGTGTGTGCAGTTCCAGGAGGGGGCAGTGGCTGCCTCACTTCGGCCTCTTTGACCCCAGTTTACTGTGCAGGGAGTCTCAGGTGTATTATGGGAAATGTAGGACTCAAAGCACATGTGGTCCATCTGCTTCATGGAGGAGACACTGTGCCAGGAGGTTATAAATAAAAATGCTTTTAACTACCAAAAACCACAGAGTGACACTGATTACAGCATTTCTGCAGTTAGTGTGAGGTCACGGCCCCTCCTTCCCACAGCATCTGCATGTGTGCCCTCTGTACCCTCTGTGTGAATCCAGCCTCTCATCCAAGTTCTGTATTTAGACGCTCAAAGTATTTGAAATCTCTGCAGCGAAGCCGGTGTTTATCTCTCTCTGTCTCTGTGTTTAATGAATACTCTCTCTGCTCCCGAATTAGAAGCCCGCTCTCAGCAGCTGCCCTGATTGGTCGGTGCCAAATTCCACTGTGTTGATTCTCCAATGGACCAACTTAACCACAGCTCCCCATAAACTTCCTTTATCCAACGGCGTCATCTGACTTTTCCTGTTAGAAACATGCTCAGTTCAACTTTGACAGACAATCGAAACACAATGCTTCTGTGGGATACTATAGATTCTTCTATAGGAAGCAACAGTCTGCTTACTTGTTTTTATCTCATTAATGACAACAATAAAAGGTATCAGGTTAGAGTGGCAGGGGTGTTACTAATGGGGAGGGGGAAAAAACTTTGTGGTTAAAGTCAATACAAATCAGTAGAAAACCATCTAATGTCAATTTGTGGTGTTCTTCACTCTCATTGGTAGTTGCTTAAGTCGTTTGCCTGAACGTTAAGATGTTTCTCTCAAGTCCCGCCCACTTTGTTTTTTTCACGTACAGTTGCTTAAAGTCGGCAAATATTGTACTGTAATAACGTTCTGTGGTCGCTCGTTGCCATGTTGCTCCGAATCACCTCCATTGTGCGCACCGCTTTAGGTCAAACTGACAAGTTAGTCAACATCAGCTAGCTTAGCTCTGTCAGCCACACTGTAAAACAGTTTACTAAGAGTGTGGCTAAACTAGCTATGACTGTTTCGAAATCTTGCTCAACAAAGCAACGTGCGATTTCCCAGCACGGGTGAAGGGGATTAGCCCACCTCTGGTCTCTTCATGGCCCCTACATCAGCTAAATTATTCTAATCCCTGGAGGGACTAAGGATGTACCCCCACTCCTGGTTTTTAGAACTGCATCTTGAAACAGTCTACAGTGCAAACAACAGTTAAGGGTCCCTTTATATATGGGCTCTCGCTCCCATGACAGCAGAAATTATGCGGTTTTTGTCATCAAGCCACTAAGCACCAGTGTTTCAGCTTGAAAACTACTGTCAACCAAACAAAAGAGAAATTGACTGAATTTGGAGCATCAGTAGACTTACAAAATCCTAGACATACTTCTGCTGTGTGACAGCCACTTGCCCGATTGGTGACATCAGAGCCCTCCAAAGTTGCGATCTAGGGCTGAGCAAAACGATTATTTTCCGAATCGATGAATCTAGTGATTAATTTTTCGATGCATCGATGAATCTAATGATATATGTTACTGCTAAGCAGCTTAAATGAGTTTTGCATTTACGGAGGTTGGGTGTTTATCTCTGAGTGTGTGTCTACGTGGGGGGTGTCTGGATGAATTAAAGGGTAAAAACCAGCGTTAGTAAAAAAGTTGAAAACTTACGGTCGTTTCATGATCGGCCATTTCATCCTTAAAAAGACTGAATCACTTCCTTTTCGGTTAAAATATCCCCATACTGTAGAACTGCGTGTTCGGGGGGCGTGGTTTAAGTCGACATGTTACCGC
>VURO01019143.1:0-35689 GCA_015108175.1 Pelvicachromis taeniatus
TAATAATCCTTTAGACCAATAAAATATGAACATATCTGTGTTTGTGCTGTGGCAGGCAGGATGTGGCAGGCAGGATGAGGGACCAAACGCAGGAGTCATACACAGAAGGAAAACTTAAAGCGGCAGCTTTTATTGCTGGGAAGACTTTCCATAAAAATAAACTCACAAAAAAAACCCAAAGCAACACCTCAAACATGAAAACTAGAAACTAAACAGGAAATTCAAAAATAAGAAACACAAACTAGGAAAATAAGACAGGACCACAAATGGAGAAAACACAGCACAGTGAGGGTCCGACAACAGACAGAGGGAAAAAAGGGCTTAAATACAAAAAAGGAGTAACGAGGGAATGAAAAACAGGAGGGAAACTCAGCTGGGGGTAATCTGATATAACGAGACAAAGGAAGCAAAGCAAGATACACTGACATAGGACACGGACTGTCAAAGTAAAACAGGAAGCATGAGACATTTCACAAAAACAGACTATGTAACAGAGGGAACATGAAGCACAGAGACAAAAGTAACTAGAAATGGAACATAGGGAAGACATAAAGACAGAAAACTAAGACTAAGCATACGACACATGGGGAACAGAAACGGAACAGAAACCTAGAAACCAGGACCAGGATCCATAATTCAAAAACTACATCTCAACCCAAAAACTCAAAACACTGGGTCACCAGGACCCTGACAACATCAGCCTTATAGTTTGTAAACTCAAATGGAATGTGCCGCTTTGAATTCCATTGAGCTCAATTTGGTTTAATTTACCATATATCTTCCAATAGTAGCCTCTGCATTTATTCAAAAAATTGTTCAGCCGGCCCGGCATTTAGAAGACACCGTTGTTGGAGACCGGCTCTTATTCCTTCTCAGACGGAATGGACGTTTTGGCTTTCTATCTTTGTTGATAGCATTTGATGACAAAGCATTTTTGACACAAAAAGGTATTTGCTGTATGATTTACTGCAGGAGGGCGGTAGCCCAGATGGTACGAAAAGAGAAGTAGCGAACGGAAAAGGCGGTGGGTCATTGGAGATCGGCGCTTACTATAGACCGGTGCTTAAAGGAGACCGGCTACTATTGGAGACCGGCGTCTATTTGTCTGACATGTTTTCAAACCCGGCGTTGATTTGAAACGGGCGTCAATAAGAGACAGGCCACTACTAGCAGATATACGGTATATAGCTCAAATTTACGTTTATGTTTTTTACTGCTCACAGACAGGAGAGATAAACTGTAAAATTATGGCATGCTGGGAATTGTGCTGATGATCACTTATCTGCTATACACCCTTGCCACTAAGCAAAACTAAAAAATTATATCACTTAAAAAAGTATTTAGATCCTTAATTGAAAATCTATAATATGCAATATTTAAATGTAATACTGATAGACATTGTTGAGTCTCTATGTGTTTTTGCACGCTGAGATTTTGACAGTGGTTCTATTAGGTTCAAAAGGACCTCTCTGTATTTGGCACCTGCCCTCATATCTGACCATCTTTCCCATCCTTGATGTTCAGAAGCAGTCCTTAATGCTACCACCATTCTTCTGTAGTATTAGCATTTTCTAGATGACAGGCAGCACCTTGTTTTTAAAAGACATAGTGCATGGAGTTCAGTCCCGAACAGTTCAGTTTCATAGCTGCTCTGATGGAGTGGTGATGGGTTGGTGGTCCCTTCAGCAGGTTTTACAGTTTTACAGAGGACATCTGAAGTTACTCTTCGCTTCTTGATCGCCTCTCTTAGCTGGGTTACACATTTTGGTAAAGCTCATAGAAGACTGTGTGATCTCAATCTCCTTGTATTTGACAGTGATTGAGGCCACTGCACTCCTGGGAAACCCCAAAGCTTTAGATGTGGGTTTAGACCCTTCTGCTGATCTACGCCTCGCCTTAGTTTTATCATGGAAGCATCCAGAGTTATTCTTGGACCTTTACAGCTTGATCTGTTTCCTGATGTGTGGAGTCAATTTCTGTTCACTGTACAGCCGATCCCTGCAATTTGCCACTGGTGGACTCTAATCAAGTTTAAGTAGACACCTCAAGGGCCATAAAAGATAACAGGATGCATCTGACCACAATTTGAAGTGGTACAGAATAGCCTCTGTATTCTTTTGCGAAAGAGAACTTTTAATTTTTGAGAAGTGATAAATTTAGAAAAAAAAAATCTAATTATATAAAAATACTTTTCACACCGTCTATTCAGACATTTAAAAAAAAGTAAAGAGCTCAGGAAATACTTTCTGTGACCTTTTACTTCATGCACGTTTTCAAATTTTGTTTGGCATGAAAGTTGCTGCAACTGTGAGGGCTCCCCAGAGCTGCAGAGGAACATTCAAGTTTCAACAGGAACTTCAATTAACACCCAAAAATGAGAGGAAAAAAAAAAGGAATTATAAGTGAACACGTGATAATTAGAAGAACCAACACATAACAGCAAGACTTGTTTTGCCCTTATATACGCTAACTTATAAGCTTCAAGTATTTTTGGCATCCTGACCTGTCGACAGCAGGGTGATAGAGAGGCTGCCCGTCCTGAGGTGACAGGTAGCTGTAAAACACGGATCCCCCCACCACACGGATGTTGAACAGCACTCTGGTGTTCTGAAAGAGGAGAGCGGACAGTATCAGGATACTTTATCATACAGCAGCACCTCCTGCACGTCTTAAACATCGCTCAGCGCCTCTCTATAGCAGTGTTATTGGATAAATAATTCTGCATGTGAAAGTCAGTGTTAGTTTGCTCCTGAAGACGTTCTCCCATGCACCATTCAAAAATGCATTGTGCTTTTTTTTTTCCTATGCAGTGTCACGTAGACAATTTAAAACTCACATTTTCACCCATGTCAGTGCTGTGTGGCTACATGGATGGTTACTTCTTCACTTCCAACTTTTGGATTTCTGCTCCTTTTTTCTAATAAACGTAATGATGTTCGCAATACCTGCTAGTTTATGAGTTCTTGTACACTTCCTGGATACACTACTTATTCCTTTTTATATGATTTATCACATTATTTAAAATAACTTGTGTTAAAGCATTGGGCAATATTCTCTTCTCTTATATCCATAATCTAGCAAAGTTCAACCGGCCTCAAAGAGCTGCTAGCATCACTGCAGACTTGTTGTCTGTGCTGATCTAAATATTACCACAACAACTACTGAAGCTCCGCTGCTTGGAGTTGCGCGCTATTATTCATCCAGTCAGGGTTTTGCTTATTTTGATAATTGCCGAAATCAGTACACATAAATCAGAATATCCAAAAAAAGCAGCATTGTGACGTGTGCTGCGATTAGGCACAATGATGGCTCAGTTTGCTGAGCACAGACCAAAATGTGGGATCAAAGCATTTTATGAACCTAATATGTGAAAGACAGTCGACAGCTATCTTAACCAAGTGGGTTGCTTAAAAAAAAAAATCAGGTAGAATTATTTGCAAAGGAAAAAAAAACAGATCTGTGAAAACTTCATATAGTACTGGAGTCACATAAGAGGCTGTTATTTATCAAAAACCACTTTACAGTTGCACCGTTAAACACTAAAAACTATCTGGAAGGTCAAGCTTAAACCTCCCACCTACAGACGTCACAAGTCAGACAAAAAAGAATAAGAGGAAAAAGGGAGGTGTAGAAGCAGCGGTGTAACAGAGCAGAGACACAGAGGGAGTGAGTGCAGCAGGTAAACTACGGAGATGATCGCATGTCTAAAAACTGGGGGAGATGTCTGTTTTTGTGTCTGTTTTGCCGCATGGTCATATGGTGGGGGAGTGGGACCATCATCTGGTTGCCCGGTCACAAGCAAAGATACCTGAGCCTTCAGTACTGATTTGCCTCTTTGTAGTCTTCTGGAGTTTTTTTGGACACCGACACATGAATGCAGAATGTACAACAGCTTCTGTTTTTCCCATCACACGATCAGTCTTGGCAAATAATAACTTCAGACATCGCCCACTTCACCATCCCATTAGGTACATCTTTCCCCGTGGCTCACCAAAATAGAGCCAGATTTTCTTAGGGAAAGAATGGTGCTTCTTTAAATAAGGTGTCATTAAAGGCTAATGATGTAAATCAGTCTTTACAAGCAATTTGTTAAAAAAAAACCCCCAGAGTGAAACTTCCCGCCTTGATATCTTTCAGACGGTGATTAGTTGTTGGGCGCTTGCATGCTAAAAACGGTTCTCGGACAGCTGTTCCAAACTATTTAAAAATGCTGAAATGGAAATGAGTTTGGACTAAAACAATGGCCTGTTTTTAGTGTTATATTTAAGTTGGAGAAATGTGCTGTGTATGGGAGATGCAAAACAAAAATGGGCCATCGTGAAATATAGGCTGAGACCTGCACCTGACATTTTTAGCACATGGCTTGAATCAGCACGAAGCATAGCAATTAAGTGTCTTCGTCTTAAATCCAAACCACATACAGACTCAGACTTTTCTCTCATATTCTACTCAACCATGCTGGAAAACATGAGTTCAAGAGAAAAAAATAAATAAAAAGAGAGAAGGAGCCAATGAGGTACTATCGTGTTTCTTGTCCTGTGAAGCCCAAGTATATTACCCTGAGATCTGCCTTAGATCAGAGGTGCTTTAGGAATGAAGGAATGGAAAAATGAAAGTGATTTCCTTGTATTCTGGTGAAATCTGTTGCTGGCTGGCCTCAAACACAAACTCCCACACGAGGCTGAGAGGAAAAGCTCAGGCCGGAGGGATCTTTCTGATGACCAGGAGCACAGACAGAACATTCCTGGAGAATATTGACGTGCTGAGCCCACCGGTGCACACGGACCTCTGGGGAAAGTTAAATGTTACTTTTGAATTATTGCCTCGCAAATGCACACGCAGTACTATCCAGAATGTCAGCTAGCTGCTGAAATGCAGCAGTTAGCACTTATCGCTAGAAAGTAGCACTTTGACAGCACACACGCATACATAGTAGTTTATAATAAAGCTGTCTTCACTGTCTGTGGTCAGTGAAGGCATCAAACTTCCGTGCGGTGTCTAGGTGCTTTGGGCGGCCTTTCCAAAGAATTCCAAACCATTCCCGCCTGTTTATTTGGAATACTAGATGACAAGTTTAAAACCAAAATGACTTTTTATTACAGTCTTGCCGGGCTTGTTGTGAGTTCCTCTGCAAGGCTTGTGTGTACATGCAGAGCGACCACCCAATGAGTTCTCCCAACTACAATAAGATACATGTACTTATATTTTTAAAGGCCCGTTTCCGTTTGACTCCTTCAACAACATTACCTCTCCTCGCACACATTCGATAATTCAGTCTGAACTCTGTCTTGAGCTGCAATTCTCCAGAGATGGCTTAGCATCCATAAGGAGTCGTGACAGAGCTGTCAAGCTTGAGATTTCTCTACATGATGTAGAGCTGTGAAAATACAAAGAGTCTGAACAGCACTGCAATGCAAGATCAGTGCTGTTTTTCCCGTATTCCCACATTCCATAAGCATCATTAGTAGGTGAGGAGGGAAACTAGAGTTTTATTTCCCAAAAACATGCAGCTTTGGGCCCCAGTCTTTAAGCACAATATAGCATCAAGTGCTTCCTCACTATCACTTTAATTCTAACTATGTCAGAGCATAAGCTTGAGAAGTGACAAAAGTAGCATATTGGTCTGGTAAGTGCTCTGTGTGTGCTTGTCTTCCTCCCAGATGAATCTATGAAGGCAAGGCCAAAAACGAGGCGGAGCAAACAGATCATTGGTTGTGTGTCAGACAGTAAAGATGAGATAGCAGCTGAGAGATTCTTAGGTCAATGTTGTAACCGTGGAGTCCTCAAATCTACGTCTTGTGTTGTGAAAATCTGTTTTCTCTGAGGGGTAAGCATGTTAATTAGAGTGTGCAGCGCCGGGCTGCAACAGTTGTGGCAACACTACAGCCTGAGGACCACGCCCTACATAAGGAGCCAAGATGGCCACTGTCTGGAGAGGACCATTTGATTCCCTTTTCATTCAAGCAGTCAGCTCAGCGACTGAGACTTGCTGCGTGCCTAGGAGGATAGAAGGAGTAAGTAGGAGTGAACTGCTGCTTCTTTTCTCTTGTTATAATAGACTAGTAGACCCATGTTTTTGGTTTGTTACTTTCAGGCAGGTCATCTGAGTTTGAGTTGATGCATAGTTCTGTTTGTTTGCTGTTTTGGCTTTAGCTCACCCTGACGATTTTGTATTTCTGAATTTGTGAATCTGCTGAATAATAAATACAATGTTTTTTTTTTTCCACATAGAAGTTGTTTCCGTGGCTGCTTGGGTCTTAGAGAAGTGGATTTTCATGTCATGTCCTGCCCCCTAGGTGGGACGTAACCACAGTGAAACATAAATACGAGGCACTTGACATTCATTCTGAGAAATATAATATGATAAGGATATTAAAGGTGTCTGAATAAACATTTAAAGCCAATTTTCAACAGCAAATGTGGTGAAGACGACCTGCTGAAGTTCAAACAGTCAAGAAAGGCAAGTAAAGTGACTTTGAAGCAAATGGGAAGACAACAGAAAGTGAAATATCCATTCGCTACAAACACACAAGACATTGAACCCTGCAGCAGCAGCAGCAGCAGCAGCAGCAGCAGCAGCAGCAGCAGCAGCAGCAGCAGCAGCAGCAGCAGCAGCAGCAGCAGCAGCAGCAGCAGCAGAAGACCACACAGAGTGCCACTGCCTTCACCTAAGAACAGGAAACCGAGGGTATGATTCACATGGGCTCTACAGAATTAGACAACAGAAATCAGGAAAAACAATACCAGCTTGTTATTAGTATTATTATCCAATCAAGAGCTGATGGGGACGTGAGATTCTAACTTTAGCCATTTTTAAAAACTTGTAACATATTTAAAGCAATGAAACAGACGGCAAATGTCTTCCTGAATCCTGAATAGAAAGGCTGTACGTGGGGTGCACCAGTCATGTACCACGTTTTAAGATTGAGTCTTTAAATAGGATTGTGAGCTGTCATCTTGTCTCTCTCTCTTTGTCTTGCTCTCCCTTTACCTTTACCTGACATTTTCTGATGCAAACGGTCATATGGGTTTACTTAGAAGGCCACGTGTCTTAACACTACATCGTTAAGCGACGTCAGTAGCAGGAAAAATGGCAGAGGACTGCTATTTTTTTTTGTCTTTGCTAAAGCTAAAAGTATACAAAAGCAGAAAGTACCCACTTGTGAGCATAATTTATTGACGTAAGAAAACCGCATATTATGTTGCATTGAAAGATTTAGAGCAAACATCTTTTCCTATCACTGCTCCCTCCTTGGCAAAGGTAGGCTTCCAGCAAACTGATTATACTCTACAAGCCTGGTTTTAATTAAACGGCTGACAGCATGGGGCACAAAGGAGACTGCAGATCTCCAACAGAGTTACAGAAAACGCTGCACCTGACTCTTCTCCTCCATCTCTCTCCTGAAAGGGCGGCGAGCGAGTGTCTGTATGGCTGTTTATTGCAGCTGCGTGGCACCTGCACCACGCGGGGAGAGGCACTGATTGAAAATCAGTCTGGCTGCACCATTAGCAACAGGCATATGCACACAGTGATAGGCTCAAGCGCAGGAATGTGTTCAGTGCAATCATAGGCTCTTTGTTTGGGGGTGTCTTGGTAGCAAAGTTATTAACAAAGGTGTGTTGAGAGCTGTGCAGTTATCTTTGTCCATGCGTGCACAATGCCACTGATAATGTGTAGACAAGTTTGTAAATGCATACTGAGATAACAATACCTGAAAAGAGTGATTTTCCTTGTCCTTTTTCACTTTTTACATGTAACTTTTTTGCTGGGGGTAACTAGCAACTGGTGGCATGTAACCTGAGCGTGGCATCCCGCTCTTAATCCATAGGGTTTAATGTGATGTCGTTCCACCCTTTGCAGCTATGACAGCTTCAGTTCTTTTGGGAAGGCTTTCCACAAAGTTTAGGACTGCTTATGGAAAATTTTGACAATTTTTCCAGGAGCATATCTGTGAGGTCAGACACTGATGATAGGAGACTTGCAGTCTCCGCTCTGATTCGTACCAAATGTGTTCGTTCGAGTTGAGGTCAGGACTCTGTGCAGGCCCGTCAAGTTCTTCCATACCAAACTCGCTAATCTATCGTTATGGACCTTGCTTCGTGCATTATTCCGCAGTCATGTTGGAACAGGAAGGGGCCGTCCCCAAACTGTTTCCTCAAAGTTGGGAGCATGAAATGATCTAATTGACTTACTAATCAGATTACCAGACAGAGGAGTGCTATTTGTCACTCCAGAGAACATGTCTCCACTGCAGCTGGTGTCTTGGGTTGGACTTGGGCTTGGATGTCACAAACGTTTGAGAGATCATATAAATGCATCACACAACTGTGATTAACTCAGCTTTTATTGAAAAATGTGCTGAATTTAACACTGAAAGAAAAATCACAGCTTATTTTGTGCCGGATGTGGTTTTGACAGTTGCTGCTAGAAGTATTTGCATATTTGGAGGGGAAGAATGATTGGCACAGGTGGACGCTCAATGCCGTGAACGAGGTGCCCAATGTTTCGGTTCTGTCCTGTAACTGTTTGCTGCTGAGTACAGAGCTGAGCACCACGTATTTCAGGTCCTCATTAACTCCAGTATTTGATGAGAGGGAGCAGAAGTGAACTGAATGTGGAACAAGTCAGGGGAACAAGAATCCTGATACAAGACAAAAGACAAACAGGTACTTTTTTTACGCAATAAAAACATCTCATATGTTGTGCGTGTCGTTTCTCAGCAGTGCAAATACAGAGCGACACAACAGATACTGAGACTCAAAACGACTCCTGTAGTTTTTTTCATAATGCAGGCCGGTGATAACGAACGGTAACAGTTTGTTATAATGTAGCTCTCCTTTGGGTCAATTTGTCAATCAACCTGAGCTTTTTTATTTTTATTTTTAAAACCTACAGAAGAAATTTGATGAGTTTGCCTTTATATCAAGAATACAATGATTCGCCTTCTTTTTGGTCTGCTCATTTACAACCTGCTATTTTTATGCTGTACTTGGTAGAAAGCTGATCATTAGTGAAATTATTGTTAGTATTATCATTCAGAGAATTTTCCTTTGCATGCATTTTTGCAGCAGTGGTCTCCCACTTTGGCCCCAGAACTCCAGACTTGGAGACAAGGTAAGAAGCCCATCAAGCTTTTCTTGTCTATGTTTGTTTTTGGTTTTTTTTTTCAGCCTTGATATTTTTGACCCAATCACATCTCAGTGTGTATCAGTAAAGAATCCATATTCACCTCCTAAGAAATCCCAATATTTGCTCATAGAAAAGATAACACGGGGTGATTGGCAAACAATAATGCTACAATGTAAGAGATGAGTGGACAAAAGTAATGCTCCCAGCTCAAACATGACTATATAAACGACTAATAAACGAAGCTCTGAGACGGAGGAAGTGATGTATTCATTCATCAGCACATAAAAAGTGGGAAACAAACAGCCTAGAAAAGAGAACAGCTACGCTCGTGCATCCCTTGAGGGTGCTAAACTCAAATAAATATTTATGTGGACTCAATAACAGGATTACATATAAATTTGTTACATAAGTACGATGTAAAAGGCAAATTTTAATGGAATCTGGTCAAATTTACCTGACTGGCATACATTCAGTTCATACCAAACATACAGTATTTCCAGTTAATGATAATTATCCAAATAAATAAACATTAGCTTTTATATATTTCAGTTGCTTTTCACTCAGAATGATTGCTTCATGTTTTTTGAGGGTGAAGAATATTTCTTTACATTCAAAAAAAATATATATTTTGAGACACACCAGTGTTTGTCATACCAGTACACGTGACTCGACTTTGGTGCGCCGGTAGGCGCAGTGAGAGGACTCCAGCTCGTCTCTGATGCCTCCAGCTCTGAGATCTCGCGGCTGTGAAACACAGTGTCACTGTGTTCACTGTGTGGGCATGCTTTGCTCTGTCTCGAGCCAATAAACCTGGCCTGGAACAGGTGCGCCAGCCGGCTCTGCAAGGAACTCTAGCTGGTGCTTGAAACACACCCGCCTACGCACACTACCATTAAATATACGCTTTAAAAGCATCATAGGTGTCATATTACGGGGGTACAGTACAATATCTTTTCTGTGTTATAATTATTATTATTGATTTATTGCACAGGAATGTACTGTTGTTTTAGTTTAGTCCTCATGGGGCTTTCCTGTGTACATCTCATTGCTTGAACTATTTGCTGCCATAAGTTCTGTCTAATTAATTAGTGTGCCCAATAATAAGTGCTTTTTTTTGGGGGGGGGGGGTCCCTTGACTGAATTGAACATCCCTGGCAGTTGGGTTTAACCAGAGGACATGAATTCAAACATCTGTTGTGCTAGAATTTCTCTACGTGAGTCTGTGATACCTACCAGCTCCTGGTGCAGATTTTCACGAGGACATAAGGGGAAGGAAATAAAGCAAGATTTCCTTAAATTATTAGAAAAAATAAAAAAATCTTTGTATTGCCTGTGCCTGAGCTCCGTTGATCATCAGGTAATAAAGCTTGCTGAGGATGCTCTGCTGCAGCTGATCCCAGGAAATAGACCGGTCCTCCCTCATGAGGAATGGAGGCCCGAACCTAAAACCAGCGCAGAGGAAATTAGTGTCACAGGGGCTAAAAGATGATGAATTCAAAATGACAACACCACCACTCAGCCATCCCATATTACCCCTTACCGACTCACACGCCTTCTTATCCTATTGTAATGTAAATAATTATTTATTATCATTATCAGTAGTAGAGCAGAATTCTCATTACAGCCCATTTACAGAAGGGAGATAAGAGATGGAAAAGACCAATGAGAAGAGTGAAAGTCAACCCTATGAAATGATAGATCACGTGACGCTTTTATTATAATACTCATTTAATTGAGGTCAACCCGCTATTGTATGCATTAGATTAATTAGCATGCACGTCCATAAAGAGACACACTGAGAAGCAGATGCACATCAGAATTGTAATAATGAAAGAAAAGCTCTCCTGCGTGTTGAAAGACATTGTTTTGTTTTTTTTCAATTACAGATTCTTGCAGACACTGATGCACAACAGTAGATATCGATCCTAAAGAATCTAAAATATTGTGTCCAGTGAAAGCTGGGTGCGGCTGTAGCCCACCTACAACTCCTGAATTGGAGAAGCAGTTAAGAAAATAGATGAATGGATTTCTTAAAATAATCTACAAAGTTCTCCACTCAACTCCACACCTAAAAAATCCAAAACAGTGTCTCATTCAAATGTATCCAAATTTACCTGCACTGTCTCCACAACCCCAGCTAATTTTAGAAGGCTTTGCAAGACTCCCATTGAACTTGTGCCCGAGCCCCTTCACTTTGTCAAAATAGTCACTCTTTAACTTTAATTTTATTTTGTGTGAGAGTGCAAAGTCACGAGGCGGTAGATCAGTGCCAACATACTGTATGCCATCATCTACAACAAGCATGCTCCTCTCCTGATGTGTTGTCTGCCTTTATGATGTGGACTCTTTCACTGAAAGCTGCTTTTCTGTCTCTGCCTCTTACCAGCAGTATGTAATTGTCTTGCTCTATGGTTTGTGACAGAGAGCCTTACCTTCAGTGGACTCAGTTTATTATTTCTTTCAAACAATATGTTGGAAATTTCATGAAAGAAATGTGAGCGTTAGGGTCATACAGAAATATCTATTATCTACTGATAGGTATATATTTCACACTTGAGTCGACACGTGTGAAAATTGGCATCAACAAGCAAAATGCAAAAGACTCAAATTGCTAAGAGAAGTAACACATTTGGGTTTCCACACATAAAAATATCCCAACACAGTTCCAAGTTTTCACACTGGTGCTGAGAAATGTGTCTGTGATGCTCGACTAAAAAGAGTGAAGCAACTATGTGACTCCAATGTCATTTTCTTGGCGCTGCATAGTCCTCCAGCTGTCATCTGATGAGGACGAGATAGGTGGGTGGGTTGAGCAATGGCAGAGAGGCATTTGAAGGAGAAACGCAGAAGCCGACCCTTATAGATTTGAGCGGACTTTCTCTCAGCCGTGTTGGCGAGCTCACCTATATTGATCTCTCCGGACTCTGTCGCAGTGTCTGATGGATCTCTGTATATAGCGCCAGATGTCAGAGTCCTCAGTCGTTTGATTTGAAACTCATCTCACTGAGTCACAGAGTGAAATGTGAGCCTTTTCTGTGACAGGGAGATAATTTGACCTTGAAGTGGTTCCCGAGAGGAAGGCTATGTATAAAACACGAGTTCATTGAAGTTGATTAGGTTTAAAGGACAAAAGTGGCTACTTGCTGGATTCATTAGGGAAACATTTTAAATTTGAAAGTATAAGCCATCATTTTATAGGATGGATGAATGTTCAACTTAAACTGTGACCCTCATAACATTAGGTTGTCCACCACTTGATGGCAGGACACCAATGAACTAATACTCTTACCGTATATCTTCCATTAGAAGCTTGTCTCTTTTAAACGCTTTGAAAACATGTCACGACAAATAGACGCCGGTCTCCAATAGTAGCCGGGCGACTTTCAACCCGGAAGTCCCTCCATGCTGTCGTCGGAGAGAAGTTTCGGGGCGCACTACTCGTGCACTGGGCTACCACAGACAAGGAGACACTCGGGAGCAAAGAAGCACAATTGGGAACTGGCATTATTTGTGAACTGTTGGAATACGTTTTGGAGTACTGTAAGTAAACCTCAGTCTACAAACCGCGCCTGGGTCCTCTTTCCCTCTCACTTCTGTGACAATTCCATCTGAGAAGGGAATAAGAGCTGGTCTCTTTTAAACGCCGGGCCAGCCGGATAATTTTTTAAATATGCGCCCGGGCTACTAAAGGAAGATATACGGTATATGCATTCACTTGTTAAATCTATGACAGTGTATGGATTCAAAGTTGCTTAGCCTGCCCAAAGTTGCTCCTGCATCTGCAAGCTGCTTTGCAACCCACCACCATCTCAGTTCCTCCTCTGTTTTTTTCCTGGGATCTTAATTCTGCCATCCATCCACCCATTCATCATCCACAACCACTCACGTTCACATTCACACCTACAACTGATTTAGGCCAGGTACCCTAACATGCATGTCACTGGGAAGAAGCTGGAGGAACCCACATAGACACAAGGAGAGGGTGCAGACTCCACACAGAAAGGCCCCATCTCACTTGTGGGTTTGAACTCAGGAGCTTCTTGCTTTTATGTGATGGTTCTAAATGACTGGAGATGGAAATATCAGTGTGTTTGGACTACAGTGGTCATAACTAAGATACGTATGACGTGGCAAGTAGCAAATGTTATGGAGCGAATAAAGTTGTGAGATGAAGTAGATGAACTCTGGTACTTAAGGAAGCCATCTTCCAAACTCTTCCATGGAGAGTGTCACTCTTACTGGGACCCCAGGCACATTCCCATGCAGCGGGCGTTTGACAGGTCTGCTGCTGCTTAGGTATGATGTCTAAGCTGTTATAGAATAATTGCTGTGAGAGAGAAAGTTACAACGAACAGTCCATTGATGTAATTACCTAACCGCCTGCTGGCCTGCTCCTGCTGCGTTGCACACCAGCAGCAGAATCTTGACGGGGGCACCTTGGTTAAGGAACTCTGATGATAACGTCCCAGATGGGGGTAACCTCTGACCCTCGGGACCTGTGGCGTATGGGGATGATGGTAGGCTGTGATGGTACCCTGGAAGAGGATGGGGAACACAAGTCTGAGAAGTAGACATGCGCAAAAGAAGAAAGAGGCACTAAAATGAGTCAGCTTTTAACAACTTTGCATTTACAGCGCCAAACATTTCACATGCTGCTTTTGAAAGGAAGCTGAACTGATTTCATGTGCTGAGAATGTGTTCATGAAAGTTAACACCTCTACCGGGGAGTAAGGAGGGGAATTGAGACATATAAAGTGGCGAGACAGCAACTTTCTATTTGGGGAACAGTGATTCAGAGGGGAGAACAGATGGACCAATGGCTGCCTGCACTCTCAGCAGGAGGCATTATCTGATACAGCTTCTGTTCCACATCCTGTCCTGGTGGGGTGCCAAGAAGCGCCACTTCTCGCTCGTTCCCCTCGTGTCTGTACCAACGCACAGAGGAGTGTGACCGAATGAGGGAAAAGCTGAGATTATAAGATTCCTGCTTGATGTGACGTCAGTGGAGCTGCTTTCCCATCACACAGCTGACAACCTTCAGGCTTGGCACATAAGTAGGTGATTCAGAAGTTCACGGCAATAAATCCCATGTTAAATTACTTGCAGACGGTATTGATTGACCACAGCGGCTGTGTTCCTATAAAACAATGTTTTAGTAAAAACAATGCTGTTTACACCTAACACATGATTCATCAATGACAAAGCAAATGTCATGCTACTGAGACTGTTGTAAAGCAGCAAGCCTGTGCTGAAATGTGCCTCCTCTTACACATTTAATTCAAGTCAGTTCAGTTTAATTCAGTTTTATTCACATAGGCCAAAACACAACGGCAGTCACCTAAAGGCACTTTATTTTGTAAGGTAAAGATTCTACATTAATACAGAGAAAACATCAACAATCAGATGAGCCCCCTATGAGCAAGCCCTTGGCGACAGTGGGAAGGAAAAACTCACTTTTAACAGGAAGAACCAGGCACAGGGAGGGGAAACCATCTCCCTCGACTGGGTGGAGGTAAGGTGAAGAAGACTGGACAGCACATGCAAACACTTGGATGGTGAGTGCATTAAGCAGTGCACTGCATGAAGGACAAGACCTCTTCAAAATGAATCGGTCTACATTATGAACCACCACAGCTTAAAGATTAAGCTTCTGATTGCAGTGTCTTGACCTCGTGATTGAGCGCATTAAATATGCACAGCGTTTGATTTCCAAATGTTGCCCTAATCAAGCAAGCAGGCGATAAAACTTGCTCACTAGGAGCTTTCCATTTACATGAGGGGCGACCTCAGGGGAATGATTTATGGGTGAAAATCTCCTTCTGAATCTCCCATGAAACACGTCCGTGAAACAGCGGTGAAATGCATAAGCCATGTTCTGGCCTGTCCCACTAAGATTTATACAGGGGTGCTTGGGAGAAGACCTACCAGTCATTTCTCAATAAATCAGTTTTTTTATGTTAAGCTGTCAAAAACTGAACTGTTTCGAGGCATTTTTTAAGCCTCGTGTTGCTGTTCTCATTATTTTTTTAAACCTTGTTTCCAGGATGAATAATGGGTCAGTGTATGTTGTGTGTGTCTATTTTCCTGTGTTTTAATTCACGTAACCCAAACAACATGTCTGTGGGAGCCAAGTTAACGTAGTTTGTATATTTTATTATTACGTTTGTTGTTGTCAATATTGTTGTGTAGTTAATAATCTAATAAGTAAAGTAATAGTTATAGGTTTATTTTGTTGCTATGTTTGCTTGGTTTACATAGAACCGTGAATACGTTGTTTTAAGGCTTAGTTGTAGTTCATCCGGGCATCACAGATTATGCAAATAAGTGCATGAGGTGCGGGAGTGGGGAGCGAGCGAGAGAGAGAGAGAGATCAGTATAGCGTAGGCAAGACGCGACAGCGGAGAAGAGCAGAGCCTCACGGTTTTCCTACCGTAGTATGTTTTTGTTGAGGATAAGTTAAAATGTTGATTACTCCTGTAAAGGTTGCAAAACTGTGGAATACATTTTTTGTTGTATCTTTTCATACCGGAGTCCCGTTGGAAGTTTTTCTTTTTCCTCCTCAATAACTTACACGAGTAAAACAAGGGAAAACTGCCTCGCTATACAATGTCTGTTGCCACAGGCATACTATAAAAAGGCAATTACAGTCCAGCCATGAAACATGTATAACACACAAATGTGCACCACACTAAACCACAAACCTGTTGATCCTGACCTTTTATCCTCAAAAAGCCTCTAATTCTAAGAAACCGCAGGAGGCCTGCAAACTCTTCCTTCCTCTGCACTCTCAGGCTTCTTTCACTGTCAAACAGATGAACAGGTTGAGCCTCACTAAACACAGCCAGACTATGTGAGAACCCATAATTAAACACCTCTACGCCTAATGGGATATACTCTACCCACAGCAACAGCTATCCCTCCTTTCCATTAGCAGTCTGCACAGTCATGTCTTTGAACAAGAAAGGCAGTCAGACGTGAGCTTCAGTCAGTTAACAGATGCGCATTTACAGCTTTTGATTTTCTAGTAAAATATTACATAACAAGTAGGTATTAACGAAAAAAAAATGTAAGCACTGAAAATGTGATAGATAAGGAGGAAGATTGTCTGTGAAAGCTGTCAAAGCTCGATTTCAGACCTACTTAGTGTTATTGTGTGTCTCGGTGAACTGATGTCATTTATGCGTAATCTTATCTTCCACAGTGATTTATTGTCACATTTGACAGATTCAGTCATATAAACAAAGCAGTAAAAGGTAGTGGTTTGGTAGGACTGATGTTACTCATAACGAATGCTTCATTCATTATTGGGAAAGCTAATAATACTGCTAAATATTTGATTTGAGTTAAACTGTTTGTTCAACATGACTGTAGCTCCACAGTTAGGTTAGTGCTTCTGGGTGACTGTTGTTAGTTATAACCTTTATAAGGCAAATAATTACGATTCACAACCAAAGTACATTAGTAGTAAAGCTTATGGCAATGTTATTTTTTAAAAACATTTTCTCGCTACATTCAAAGTACTGGTGGTACATTTTTGAAGTAGCTATTGACTGAAAAGGGATCAAAAAACTTTTTTACTGTTCATTAAAGTCAAAGATTTTTGTCACTGTTCATTTTAGGGTCTTCTATTCAACCTTAGCACCTTCAGGCGACTATTTCGATTTGGTGCTATATAAATAAAACTGAATATTGAATAGAATTTTACTTAAAACCACTAATACTAACAAATGTCATACAAAGGGTTGAGGAAAAAAAATCAATACAGCATAAATATTGATATTTTATGAAATAAAGCTTACTCTCGGAATACTATGAACAAGCTGGCTCATCTCATGCACCACCATCCTGAGATAAAATTAACCTTGCTAGCCTTATATTAAATTGACTCAACTCCCCCCCAAAAAAACATCCAACAGTGGACACACTTAGCTTTGCAAACCGTACCTCTTATTTATACCCTGCATGGTTCATTGGCATTCTGACTGGGCAAGCAAGGCATGCAGTGCTTGGCCAATGATATCTAAAACAGACATGAATTAAAACCAAAGTGAAAGCAATGCCATCTTAAACTGGTAGTCTACTATAATATTAACTTTTTTTAATTACCTATTTGCAAGATCCTGTGAACTGCTGCCATGTTGTGGCCACAGTTGGCTAGTTGGACAGGCAATGTCAAATCTTGCCATGTCAGATTTAATAAAACAGGTAAGCAGGACAGATTCAGACCACACAGGTTCTTCCAGAGTAGCACCTCTACAACATTATTTAGTTGACAAAATTTAAAGTTGTCATTTTGCCAATAAACCACCTTTATTTTTCATTAATATGCTTCATCTGCCTGTAGATATTTACAGCTAACCATGTGATAGTACTCAAGTGCTTTTTTGATAAGATATTTTAAAATACCTTTTTTTTTCTGAGCTCATTAAAAGCTGCTTATTTAGAGCTACATGCTCCTCACGGGACTACAAACATATAATAGAATAAGAAGCTACTTTTGACTGCTCATTCATTCAAAGTGATTGCCACAGCGGGTAGGCCCATGTTTAATACAATGCATTAATGTAGAGTCAACAGAATATAAAGTACTCAAGATATGCTCAGCCTTAAACATCTGCACCATTAAAATCAATCCATATAACACTTGTTCTGCAAAATAATTACTTTTGCTTTGGGTACTTCATGTACAATGTGCCAAATATACATTATTATGTCTAATAAGGTGTTTTGAGAGTGTGGTATTGGTACTTTTACTAAAGGAACAATTCTAATTCTAATTCTCCAGCACTTGTCATTGTCAGCTAAATAAAAAACATTGTGTTTATAACTATAGAAGAAATATTTTTTTGCCAATTAGTCAACCCAGAAAGAGTGCAGAAAGGTGAAGATGTCCATGTATAGTGCAACAAGATGGACAAGAATGTCGGCTAATATAAAGGAATACAAGACAAACAGCAGAAAATCAACATAAGGTGGACCAAGAAAATACGATGGGGGGGTGGTGTGTTCATCAGCTCTTCTGTAAATCACTGCATGCCGCTGTCGTGACTAGATCTGAAAGTCTCATTTTTTAAAGCAGGAACTGTTAAAATAAAACTGATATGTTGGCAGAATTCATACTATAGCATGAATAGATCCTCTACAATTTTAGGATGTGCAGACTAAGAAAGCTCCACATGTTATATCAGTCTTTGCTGTAAAATTATGAGACAGTAAACGGTAAAGAAAATGTTCAAACAAACTACAGTATGGGAGATGATGTCATCTTACTGAAACTTGGCAATAAATGTAATAAAAAAAAAGGCAGAAACTGTTCTATGTTTGTAACAAAAATAAAAGCGTGCGAGATGGATATATAACCGAAGAAGCCAAATATCTGTTTCCAAGTATTCTCTGGCAGACGCTCCTTTATTCAAGTCTAACCCCTGGCAATAATCTTCCTGACAATGATATTGTGCTCATTATTTCTTGTCAGAGCACCATCAGATCCCAGACAGGAAAGACTCCTCTTCTCTTCACTTTAATGTGTCAAGATTGTTCTGTTATTAGAGGTTATGGATGTTATATGACTGGAGGCATAACTCACAGACACACATGAGACGCGCCATTACTCCCAAGAGTGCTCTATTATTTTTTACTCCCCCACTCAACACACCCAGCACAAACGTTCCTACCTCTTAACATTTACCTGATACTACAAAGATTACATTTTTAATGTAAACCCAACCTAGTTGCTTACCCGCACATGAAAGAATCTCAACATTAAGACATGAATTAAAGTGAAATAAATAAATACATAAATTGTAATTCATAAAAGATGGTCATTATTCTGTCGTCCAGCATGAACATGTGAATCAGTAGTGCAGAAGAAAACAACAACGACGCAATGACGAATTTATATAGGACAGGTGATAAGCATCATGCAGCGGTGGGAATATGATGCAAGAGATTAATTTTAAGACTGCAGCCGCGATGGTGATTGTTCTGAGTGGAAAGGTCACATCATCATGGGTTTGACTTTGGTTTAATCCACAGCATATAATTTTTTTATTCATCACAGCTCTTTAGTGAGCACCTCATGCTGTCTCTAACAGCATTTCACATCTGCTGGATATAACGCTAACTTATGACTTTGAGTAGCTGTGACCACGATGTTGATTACATGAAAAAGTAAATATTAGTCAATCAAAAACGTGTGATAGGAATAACAGGGGCCACACATCAGTGCAACTGAGGATTATAAAACAGGGTTACATTTTTATGGGTTTAACTGCACACCGGCTGTATTAGACCAGTTCAGCTAGTTAAAGTAAGCGCTTCAGGATAAAATCCACACTGGTCCCTGCACCATTCTTAAAGTGTTGGTTATCATATCATAAAAAATACACAAAAATAAAAAAAAAGCTCATACTTTGCTCATGATTTAATTAAATTTTTATTGCATTAATAATAGGACAGAAAATATTTGTCTTCCTGCACTAAAATCAGAGATAAAATGTAATTGAGCTTAGTAAGTAAGCTTTACTTACTTACTAAGTGTGTACATAAATAAATAATTTAAAAATAAAGGAGTATATATATATATGTAGGAAATTCAATTAAACAACTTTGTCATAACGTGAGGTTATTTTAAAGACCTTTACACTCACCACCCACTTTATTAGATACAGTTGTTCAACTGCTTGTTAATACAAATATAATATAACATCCAGTCTGCATCATTTATCTGGGTGAAAAAACCTATTTGGTAACAGCAAGAAGAAGAAGACGATGTGCAGAAGAGCATGCAGCCGATCGGCCGCAGCAGCAGAAGACCACACTGAGTGTTCTTCCTGTCAGGAGCAGGAAATTGAGGCCACAATTCTTACAGGCTTCAGCAAAAAAACTCAGTCAAGTCTTAAATTTCTGCTGCATTATTCTGATGGTTGGGTCAGATTTTGGCATACACAACATAAAAGCACAGATTCATCCTGCCTTTTATACTAACAAGAACTAGCAAAGTGTCTATGTATTGTGTTGCTGAGATGTCTATTAGAGCTAGCATGCTAACAAGCTAGTGATAGTAGCCTTGTATAATATCCTTTTGCACCAATCAGGTTGAATCATTGTATGAAACTGTGAATGCAAAGATGACTGAAGGCAGTCCTTCATCATCATTATGTTAGTAGAAGAGCAGGAAAGATGGGAGAGCTAGAGTTCGTTTTTAGCCTGGCACTTAATTCTCCTGCACACTGTGTACAACATCCTCTATCTGCCCGCTGTTTGCCGTTTCATATCACTGACCCCTTTTAAAGTATTTCGCATATTTCAGCTCTGAGTAACAGAGCAAATATAAACTTCTCTTCTGGTAACCCATTACACTTGGTTTTGCCAATTTGTCGTTTCCTCTTAGAAAAGTTGGCTAAATGGGGGCAGAGGCATTACATAATCTAATGCGAGACAATGTTCAGCAGGGGAGCTTTACCTATATAACTTTATTATACCAAGGGGCCATTATTAGATGGATGCATCATTTAAAAACAGGCTTTACTGTGACAGAGTGATACCATAATTGAAAAAAAAAATAGGCCTAATATTAATTTTGTTTCATATTCCAGCAGCCTGTGCAAATAGCAAAACCTCTATTTTAATCAACGCAACTTCTACTGAGACTGTGTGTTTACTGGCACTACAGGTGCCTGAATACATCCTGTGTAAGCACAGACGGAGGGCCTAAGCTGCTCTGCTAACACAGTACTCTTCACAGCCTGTGCAGACATTGTGTAAGGCAGCAAACAAACACATATCTTGCAATTTCCTTAACCTCCTAAGACCCGAACTTGTTCATGCCATGCATTTTTAATTTCTCTTTGCTATTTGGGCTGATTGGGACCTGATGAATGTAAAAACAAAGAATTACCAGATTTTTTTCTTTTTTTACCTGATTTTTGTTTCTGAGAAAAATGAGATCCACATTTGAGGACATTCTTTTTAAATGTTGATCAAACAGTAGCGGTATAATGTCCTCGTAAGAGGATATCAGTCCCTTGTAGAGCAAAATGTTGGATTTTGGTTTAAACATCCCAAAATGTGATGTCCACATATGTGGATGCCAGGTCCTAACATAATAACATCGAACATCTATTTTCACAGGGCAAGCATTTCTCAATGAATGATGGGACAGTCTCAGGTGGGCAGAAAAGTGCTGAACATTGACGTTGACCAGACAGACTGTCACATGGACCTCGTTTTAGGCAGCGCTGCTCTGTACGGTTACTGACCGACATAAATTAAAGCACTAAAAGTCTCATTTTTCAAGGAGTCCTTCAGCGTTGACACGACTGGAACCTTACAGCCCTGTGAGAGTGGACGACAGTGCACAACCTATTTGTTTCCAACACAAATCAAAGAAACAAGGGGATACTGTGCACTAAAGGACTTCTGAGAACACATTTTACATCACTAGCTGAGAATTAGATGAAATGAAGACATAAATCTGATAGCACAAGGGAAACCTGCACGGGGGATGTAATTCACTGCACTCTTTGTTAAGTTATATAGCTGTTAATGTGCTCCCTGAGGACCCCCTACAGGAAGTTGCATTCCCGAACGGTTTCATTAAGCAAAGTAAATTCATAAAATGAGCTTGTTTGCTTACAGACTTGTGTGTACATGCACATTAATGTGTATAGACATATCCATGCTGTACCACAAATGAGTTCTAATACTCAAAGACAGCGTGTGCTTTGTTGTGACTAAAAATAGCATGTTATATGTTTAAATCTAGATTAAAAAGTGACTTTGATGTCCTGCTTCAGTCATACCTGTGATCCGCGCAGAGCCGCCTCGGGGCGCCTGAAAGGCATAGATGACATCGTGCTAGTCAGATCGTCAGAGGAGCGCTGGAAACCAGAAAACCTCTCAGGATCACATGGAGACCAACAGATATACATGCAAACCATTAAGTAACCATTAACTAATGCTTAAAGCAGTGCTTGTAAACTAACTCATGAGAAATACTTTGTAGATGTTGTATAGATAATTAAGTAACCATTAACTAATGCTTAACAGATGATTAACTAATGCTTAGTGTGCACTTTCAAAATAGTGTTTTTTCCCCAAATATCATAATTACAATAATCCGTAATTATGCAAATATGTATATTAGTTAGTTTTTAGTGAAATATAAACCCTCCAGAAAGGCAGGGAAAATCCTGTAATTTGATATAAATCGAAATATGTTCCATAAAACGGTGGACAGAGCTACACACCCATGACACACTTACCCAATTAGCTAACAGCTAATGACCCGCACTACAGCTGCAGTCAATAAAAGGACAGGTCATCTTTTGTCGTGCTGTTGCACCTGCAGCACACTCATTTGTTTCAATTTGTTGGTTGCCACAAGACAACTTACCAACGTTTACATAATAGCCTAATATTGTTGTGTGCTATAGACTATCGTGCACACCTTACTTACCGCACAGCCAGACAGCAAAAAATGCGCGTGCTCTTTGCAAACTCGTTCCCCGCTCATAATCAGCGCACTCTACCGTGAGCTAGGCGAGCATTGGTTAATGGTTGTCATGTGACTGATGCAAGCCAGATCCTTTTATTTAGCAAAATTGTGAATAATAGTCCTGCTATCCTTCCGCCATACAGCATCCCTAACACTGGTCTCCACCTGCTCCACCCTGCCTGCTCACTTTTCTTCACCATCCATTTCTTTGGATGGTTGTATTTAAGCCTTTATCGCGTTTCAATGGGACTTGTAAATAAACTGACTCTGCCCACTGTAGTGGTGCAGACCAGCCCCTCTCATAGTAGGTCATGAGTCCGAGTGATTTACAATCTGATTCGTGACTGTTCTCAGAGCCTATCAGAGTCTGTGAGGCAGGATCACAGTAGAGTAACTGAGCTGCATCGTATCAAGATCAGCCACGTTTTGTGCTGGCAGTAAAACATCACGATAAGGAAATCCTGAATAATAATAAAGGAAGTGAGGTTACATTATTAATGAATAACGTAAGCAGACATTTCATCAGTATTTTATTACACCGGCCCACACTTTATTCAACATCAAGTCTAACACTGATACACGTTTACTGAGTATTATAGTTGTTACAGGAGTTCACCACATAGACTTTGGATTAGTATTAGAATTGAACCTGTAAAAAAACATACAAAGACAAAACAATCCCTTCTGTTAAATTTATTTACAGGGACTATAGTAATGTGTTAATATTGAAATATAATGCAGTTACTGTGTTCCTTTAAATCCCAGCTTCCCTTTAACACCTCAGCCCTGTGGACCTAAAACTCTTTATTGTTCTTTTAATTTGCTTCAGAACCTCATGACTACATAGTGTTAGTTATCTGTATACTGAAAAGCAACAAATAAATAGACAATTTAATATCACAACAGCAATGTAGTCCAGGAAGAGGGGGGAGATCTGGCATCATGACTGAGTATTGCTCAGTTACCTCCACGTATACGCATGAGTAAAGGATGAAGGATGTTTCTGTTGAGGCACAGAAAGTCACACGTCCCTCCCTCATGAACCCAGGTCGCTGGACGGTTTAAGAGTTTTGACATCTATACTTTGATCTCCTCCTCTTCTTCGCTTAATTCGTGAGATGCTTCGTGGCTTTGGGAAATAGACTGATTTGTACCACTACTGCTCCTCCTCACTCCCTTTGTGAAGGATCCTCCACCGTAGTGGCGTGACAGCACGTCAGCGGCCCTCTGGAACCTTTCTGCCTCCATGACGGGCTCCGATCTATGAGGTGACCGAGCGGACGCATCAGGTGTCCTTACAGACTTCCTGTCCTCCTCCTCTGTCAAGTCAGATGAACCAGAGCCCCGCCTGTTGTTCATGTCCTGGCCGATTGATCCACTGCACACGGAAAGGTCGGGCGAGGTGACTGGAGGGGTCTGCACAGGTGTCTCTGTTAGCGAGCTGTTGTCGTCTCCCTCCTCACCCTGCTCTTCCTCCCCTGCCTCTTGGCTGTGATTGGATATCCGAAGGCGGTTGGGGTCGTCAATCAAGCTCAATACCTCAGCCATGAGAGAAGGACCGAGGTCCACGGTGAAGGAAGTGAGGGAGTCCGAGCGTGTACGTGTGAGCCTGCCACTGTCTGGTGCCGGGCCTTTCTGTGCGTCTCCATCGTGGAATTGTCTATCGATGCGGGAGAGGCGCGGCAGAGTGACAAACCCAGACTGCAGACCTGCAAACAGAGACAAAAAGATGTGAATTTATTACATTACCAAATGAAACTAATCCTTGTTTTGATCTGTGAACAAGAACAAATCTAGGCTGAAATTCAGCAGGTCATGAAATGCGCACATTGCTTACATGTGCCTACAAATACTACAAGCTGCTGCGGTGCCACATCAGACTCAATCAATGTCATATCTGTTGTCTGCTCTGATCAGTCTGTTGGTCTTCTACTGCTCGTCCCGCCTACAGCTTTCCGTGTATGCACATGTGAGGTAAATGGTAAATGGACTGATTCTTATATAGCGCTTTTCTCGCTTTACTCTCCCGGAGTACTCAAAGTGCTCTATATGTGTGAATGGGTGTGATTCACCCAATCACACCCATTCACACAACCACTATTTTTCTATTTTCTTAGTGCTCTAACTAATACATTCATACTCCGACGGATGCATCCGATCAGTAGCCTGAGCTACAGCCACCCCAGGTGAGGACAGATCCACATGGTTTTTACACTTTTTGAGTATTTTTTAAAACATTTATCATTGCAATTTGAAAATCTGAATATCGTGATCAGAAAAGGAAGAATGCCTTTACGTTAAAAAAATAATGAATCTTTAATTCTCAAGTGTGAGCTGGAGGTTATGTTCTGCAGTTCAGCTCATTGACCAGAAGGTGGCAGTATGCAACAACTCAGCAGTAATGTCAGGCTCCACAGTACCTAACCAAATATAACTCACTCCCGTAAACACTAAATTAGTGTCACCATCACTCACTGTTAACTACCAGTCAGCAGAAATGTAAGAGCAGTTTGAAGGGTGTCAAATGTTTTGTAATGGAAGTCCAGCAACGTTAGTGAAGTGCTGCTGATGTTTGATTTATTTTGTTATAAATTACATGTGTAAAAATGTGAGAAATAATGTTTAAGAACTGCTATTCGCAACTATAGTGAAAAGACTATAGTTGCGAATGACAACAGAGGACAAATTCAAGGCTGATAAGAAAAAGCTTGTGCCTTAGCTCACTCATTGTCTCTCTGATGGGTTTACATCATCAACTTTGTGCACATTCCTTATGAAGTGGGTAATAAATCTGGAAAGCAAAAGGGGATTTCCAGTCTCGGCACTGCAGACCACTGCCTGATAAGCTCTGAACGCTCAGCAGATATCGTGAATGGTGTATTTATGGTGTTCACTGAGGCACGCACATGCAGACATGACAGTAAAGGCCCTGCGAGTCTTTCTCTTTCTCCCAAACCAGCTGTGTGTGTGTGTGTGTACGTGTGCGTAAGCGTGTGTGTTTATAGGCCTAATTGTGTACAGTTGTTGCCTTGGTGATTCCAAATGATTCAGAAGAAGCCGGCGTGTTTACCGGTTGTCCTGGAGGAATGTGGGAATGGTGCTGAAAGAAGGGCAACCTCACCCTCTGTGTTTGCATGCTCACCAATATTTATAGTCCAAGTCTGCTGGAGAGTGAGCTCAGACTATAATGAGAAACTTCAAGTAACAGCCTGAATTTGAAGAACAAGCTGAATGAAGATTTGGCGTAGTTCATCTTGACTATGACAGCACAGCTTAGATACTGGCTCGCTGCCTGGTTATTTCTGGGCATCACATTTAATTTTCCATATAAATACCTTCTGTAGGAACTTCTGTCTCAACAACAAAATAGCACAGATTGGCTGTGATGTTAATGTGGCATTGCAACATTTCAAAAAGACTAGAAGATCACGATGTCAAACTCACATAATCACCTTGATTTGAGCCCCTCCCACCAATGTTAATCATTCGCACTCTACAGTAGAAAACTATGTGTCATATGAGGTGAAGAGGAAAAAGTTCCACATTCATCAAGAATCTGATATCAAAGGTCAGACCAAGTAAAAAAAAAAAATTAATTAATTAAAAAAAAACAGACGATGCTGATCTGTCTTAAGAAAAATAAGTAAGATTTCAGCAACAGGATGCAGTATTTTCAACATTCAGCCAAATGTTGGACAAATGTTTGGACAAATATAATATTCTCTGATCTCTCCTTCCTCTCGGGTTAGGGGTTGTAGCTTAAACACATATCAATATTATCACTCGGTTCTGCATATTTCCACTTTCATAATAGTAGTCAGCTGTGCTCATTCCTCACAGCTAACAGTAGTGCTACTCTCTAAAATGCTCTGGTTACATATTGTATTGTTTTTTTGTAGTTCTATTCTCTCTGGCTGACCACACAAACTTATCTACAAACTTCAAAGGATTAAAGTTATGCATCTGCCAGTGCCAATACGAGAACCTCTTCCACAGAACATTTTAGTTTTGACTTCCAGCAGCTTCACTGACTTCCTGTAAAATACTACATTCGTTTTAAGCTTCTGCTTCTTACTTTAAAGTCTCTCCATAACATCGCACCTCCATTCTTATTTTCTCTCTGATGTTCTACATATCGAGTAAAGTAAGGGATTACTATTACAAAAAAGTAATTAGATTACTGTTACTTTCCCATAGGCATTACTATGTTCATAGGTTCATACTGCATTACTGAACCATGATTTTGTTTGTGAAAGTGTCTCATGACAATGAACGTGTGACGTCCGTGGCAGCAACAGACGTGTGTAGATCAACAATGGACGACCATGCAGCGTTTAAAGCTTGGAAGTACTGACATTACTTTGAGTTTGATTCCACAAAAAGTGACAAAAACATTAGCGTCCACTGTACACTCTGCGTGGGGAAAAAAAAAAACAAAAATTGAACTTCAAAGCTGACCAAGCACCAAGGACGCTGTGAATGTCACAGAGAAACCGCTGTGGCAGCAGGCAAACCTCCACCGGCCCCACTCCGGCTAAAGAGGTGAAAATAGAGTGTAAACACAAAAGATTATTTTATTTTATATGCTGGAAGATACAGACAACAGGTTTATTTTGCTTGATGCATAAAGTTAAAAGTTTAAAACTAATAAAACCAGTTTTAAAAAGAGACTTTTGGTTCAGTTTTTTTTTTGTGATGGATTATGCAGAAAAAATATGATTGGGCTGAAAGGTCTATTGCTTGATCAAGTGTTCAGGTTGTGTATCATGTTAATAAAGTAACTAATAGTTTTTTACTTGGAGTTCTCTCCTGCACCATATTTGCAACGTTGATCTTTAAAGCCAGTCTGAAACCATATCTTTTTAAGCTTCCCTGCTCTGTTGGAGCTTTAATTCTATGATGTATGACTTTTAATTTGGCTTCCACCTGTTATTTTATTCATACTATAACTTTTAGCATTTAATCACGTGCAAGGTGTCCTTCAGTGTCTTGAAAATTGCCTATAAATAAAATATATTACTATTGTTACATTTTCTTTTACTTTATTAGTTCCGTAGGAAATTACTTCTCTGCATTTAACCCATTCCCTCAGTGAAGCAGTGTGTAGAGACGGTACCTTGCTCAGGGGTACCTGAGGGTAGCCTTCCGATCATGGGGTGTGCACGCTACCTACTGAGCTATCTTCTCCCCCATGTGCAAGACAATTGTCGAGTATTTCATAGGCAATGTTTGCAGGCATGTTTGACACATGTAGTCTAGCCTCTGTAGGATAATGAAAACTAAGAAGATAAAAAATGTGTGAGATAAAGGAGGGGCTGAAGGCTGAAGTATATTCATTATTATAAGAGGTAACAATTGTGGTTGTTTTGCGGTTTTATTTGTGAGGTTTCAGAATTTCAGAATAAGTTTCTGTCACAACCTCACAGGTTTATTTGAGCATTGACGTAACGAGAACAAGCAATTTGTAAATGGATAGTGTTTCTAGTGGTTTGTACTGGGACCTTTGACCTTTTCAGCCAACTGTGCAGCCCCACTGTCAACACGCGCACACTGTCTGTGCTCGAAGTTGATTAATCTGCGCCGCTGTAGCTCGTGTGACACTCTTTCAGATCACACGCTGCTGCCTTCCTAATAAACCGTTATATTTGCATATGATCACCGCCTCTACATTTTCTCTGCTCACTTTTAATGAAGATAATCTCACCACTAAGATGCTTTACATAAGTCCAGTCCCATGCTAGAAGTGATTATCTGTATTATCTCACCATATGTGCAGAAGGACTCATCTGTTGAGCTGATGGAGCTCGGGAACTGCACCCTTCGCGTGCACCCATTGGGTGAGTCTATGTTCAGCTGGGGCAAGGAGATTGCATTCTTGATGATAGGTGAGATATCTGGCGGTGGGGAAGACAAATCGCGGGAACCCCCTCGTGGCCGCAGACCAGAAGTCTTGCGCACATGCCAAAAGGTGCGTGTGAAGAATCCTGTTGTTTTGGAGCTGCTCGCCGAGTCTGGACTGCCTGGCTCCCTGATGCCCCCGTAGTTGCTGAGGAAGGAAGTGTCGCCAAACACATCCCCGCCACGGCCGACGTGCATGGTGTGCCGGAAGTCTCCCAGCGGTGGGCTGATCATGTCCACAGAGAGGTCGCTCTTGAAGCGACGTTTCCCTTGAGAGCCAGACACAAGGCCTTTAATCCCTGGCAGTTTTCCAAGACTCATAGTGGCAAAGAGAAGTTGCGTAATTTCCCTTTAAAATTTGAATGGAGACGCCTGGACTCTGATTACACGTCAGTCAAGTCTGAAATCCAGTTTGGGGTCCACTGTAAAAAAAAAAAAAACAAAGAGGGGAAAAAAAATGAAAAGCCTAGACAGTGAAGAGAGGGAACAGAAATATGTGGTCGTTCAGTCAGCAGAGAATGTGTGTATAATCAATTCTCAATACAGTCACAGCCAGCTATTCATCCACTGCCTGCCCCTGGCTTCCTTTTCACATCTCCACTCCAAGATGCCAAAATGAATGTAGAGCCGTCCCCGTCTATTTCACCCTCTCTGTCTCCACTCATTCACTGCTACTTTTGTCCAAAATGACCAAACGTACTTCTACTACGCAACAGTAGATTTCAGTGATGACAAAATAACAAAGATAAACGTCAAACCGCGCTTCCTCTGGTGACTTCAGTGTGTTTGGTTGGCGAGTATAAGGCTCACTGAGTGCTTAGTCAGCAAATTAAGAAAAAGAAAATAACTCCACAGCTGGAAAGACAGCTGTCTGTCAAACAGCTGTTCAGAAACAATAAACCAGGCTGGTTTTTCACAGTGCTTTCACTTAATTTTATCCTTTTTTTTTATGCATGAAGAGCTTAAATTTTGCTTGCACACAATAAGAGAATCATGTCACCAGGAAGCCTTATGAAGGTGTGTTTAATTTCCCTTTCATGAGGCTTTTACGCAGAAAAATAAACAGAAGACATTACTGAGTATCACAGAAATATGACTACATGAGCTCCCTTCAATTGATGTATTTTCTCTTCGCACTATTATTGTTAGCCTAAATGTGAGACAAACACATGAGTGTATGCCTGAGGTGTTACTCAGGTTGCCTGTGGTTTCTAAACCTCACCTTAACAATGCATGCACTCAGGGCAAGCAGTGATGAAATGCATGCATTCTGAATCGCTTTTATTGGTCAGTGAGCTTTATCTTGTTTTAGGTTCACAAGCTTTCAGGTCCTTTCTGTAAAGATTCAAAAAATACAGCTGAAATTTAACACCGCTGCATTTCCAATAGTGCTTACTGGCATTAAGTGTTTGTTCTGAGAGGGTCCTAAGTGTCGTATCCACTGCGCTGTTCTCCACTTGTCTTCCTTATTGTCCGAGCAAACAAAAAACAGAGCGTCCACTGCCATGCACAGTCTACCGCTGAAAAGATTTATCCAAGTGTGGCACCACACTGTCCGCAGGACATCCTGTCCCCAGGCCTTGTCGCCTGGCTTCTTTGTCCTGTTCTCTGTTCCCTCTGCACCCAAGAGGCAAAACCTTTTGAGAGCCAACGAAAGCAATCAGAGCAAAAGAAGAAGAAGGGCGATGCGCTCTTGGAAAGAGCAACAAAGTAAAGCGGTGTAATCCAGTAACTGTTTTGTCTGCATCGTTCTAGAAGAACGATAAAGCTCCTTCAGGATTGTCCGTGCACTGGATTAGCAGCTAATCCCTTCTGTCTTCCCTCCCTCTCCGACTCCCTCACTAGCCTTCTTCAATCCACTTAGGACTTCAGTGTTTGCCAGGTAGGTTTTCATTCAGTTCACATGGGGCAAGCTAAAGATTAGGGAGAGAAAAGGAGAGAGATGAGAGTTACAGGTGAAACCAAACCCTAAACAACAAGTTTTCAGGCAGACATAAATGCATCAGAACTTTAAAACATTGCACTGTTGGGATTATTTGCTGGCCAGTCTGTGACTGAACTTGACAAATAAAACCTGACGTTGCAGGGGGGCTTACAGAACGTCTTATGTGTGTACTTAGACTCACCTCCTTAGCCTTTACACACTTTTGTAGTTTAGAATTTGATTTGGTGATTTAAGCAGTAACTCGAGAAGTGGGAAAATGATCAGCTTTTCTGATAAATGACTGTTCTTTGAATTTATCACAAATGTCAGACATTCACTAGTTCGAGCTTCCCTAACGTGCACATTTTGTCTAATTTGATCATCATTATGTGATCTAAAAGGAGAATCTGCCTCCACATTACAGCCTTGCATCCCTCATTTGTACAACTTCTCTAGCGATCCAAACTCTCCAAAACCATCCAAAGGCCCCAGGTACTGTTTTTCCTGGACACACTTTGAGCACTATCTTCCTTCCTGCTGAACGAATGAATCCAAGGCAAAAGGAGCACTAGTAATCTCCAAACACGAGACCTTTCAACAACACAGCCAGCGATGGATTAACGGCACAGGCTGCAGGAGTTACTAGCCGAGGTTGCTGCCAGGCCAATCTCGAAGTGTGACATAAGAACTTAAGTAAGATGATGGCACCACACTGGCTGGAGAATACACCTGAGCTAAGATTGCCTTCTATTAATTTGCAGTTACTGGCAGTTTTTCAGCACAAAGATTTTGGGACAGATAACATTTGTTGTCACTTACTGACCTGAAGAAGGGAAAGAAATCAGAGGAAAAGGTCGACACATTGGCAGAAAGAGCCAATATCCATTCATACAAGAGGAGGGAAAGTGGGGGGGATTTGACCACTTCTGATCTCTCAGCTAAGCTTAGTAACACTTAGCTTTAGTGATTTGGGCCTGTGGGGTACAAGAAGGTAAGTGACAGATGACCATTAACCTCAGAGGCAAACATGCAGTATAGATGACAACACCAGGCTTGGAAACAGTTGGATTAGAAACTGCTTTGAACTGTTGGGAGATTTAGATGAAGTCCCCAACTTTTAAATTCCTTCAATTAAAATAAAAAAAAAACATGACCAGCCTTTTGTTTTTAATCCCTATTTCCCATTTTCTTTATATTAGTTTCACATTTTGTTATTTGATGCATGAGCGGAGCACCCTTTCAGGGAGAGTGCAACTTGTGTTTTTGGAGCTAAAATTTACAGATGTCCCATAAACGCATCACGTGCAGGAAATCATGACCTCAGAGTTTTGAAAAGAGGAACGTTAGAAAGATTCACTTGTAAATGCTTGTGATGCGATTGAGGCTTCAACATTTTGATGTGCCGAACAGGCAGATTGGTTTGCAGCTTTCTAAAGAACTGCTGATCCAAACATGTCCAGCTTTTTTTGTGAGGAGCAGAGTGATGACATTTAACGAAAGACAGAACTTTATGGCCTGTCCTCACTTTTTACACCCATTGAAAAATACTTTTTGAGAATTAGGACTTAGTTTTAGGGTTGGATTTAGAACTAGGTCAGGGTTAACTTAAGGATTTTGTCACTTTGTTGCGATGGTTAAATTTAGAAGTAAGAAGCTTGGCAATGCATTAATGTCAATGAATGCCCTTGCAAAGATAACCAAACAAATGTTCACCTGTGTTTCTATGGGCCTCTCCCACAACATACAGAGTGGCGCAGCCAGCAGTCACTCCAGGGCAGGGTTGGAGTATTTACTTTTCCAATGGGCCACATGAGAAAATGGGACTGTTTTGGAGGGCTATATCTATTCTATTCTATTCTATTCTATTCTCATAGCCCCAATCCACAAAAATAGTCGCCTCAATATTCTGCTTAATATTAATTTTATCTCTAAGTAAGCATTTTGGTGCAGCCATCCACAACAGTCTCAGTTCCACATGAGGCCCGTTTGGCAAAATTAATTGCACACCTCTGCTCTAGGATAAACACTGGCATCATGGAACAACTTTTCACATACATATGAGAAGCACTGGTCTAAATGGCCTCAAACTCGCCACTGCACTCACTCAGGTTCCTAGCGATGTTTGACAAGCACCATATGAGTGGCTATTGACGCAAACGAAAAGCAAACACAGGGACAAAGACTCCTTGAATTATTACTACTAATAATAATGTGTTAATCAGTCACAGCTTCTCATGGTGCAGCTATTATGTTTCTCCAGCTCTTCTAGCTGCCACATTCTTCTAGCTACATAACAGACTTTGTGAGCAGTAATTCAGCTCAGCTCTCCATGTAAAGTTAAGTGTAATTCCAGCACATAAACATAAACACTGGCCTTGTTAGGAACACACAGAAAGACATTTAGATGTGCTAAACATGCTAATTATCCCTAAATTGTAACTGCGGGCATCCGTAAACAAGCCTGTTTCACATGAGCGGCTGGGCTGATTGCAGACACAGAGGCAAACATGCAGGTCGGAAAAGTGTAATGGGAACAGCGTGCAGCGGGGAGAGCGGACCGGACGCCATCAATTATGGGCATCAAATAAAGGATCTGGGGACGCTGATGAGAAACACATTTATACCTCCGTCTTTAAGTGTGTCTCCCCCTAGGCTTCTATTTTAGGCTTTCACTTCAATTAATCTCACTGTCCTTTGTCTCCGTCTTTCCCTCTGTCACAAAAACACACACACACTGTCAAACATGCTTCCTGTCTCCGTCAGTCATCCAGCTGCAAGTGGAATTACCGCGTTACTCAAACATCTGGTACCACAGACCCACAAACTGCAAAAATGGGCTCTGGAGACATCTGAGGGACTGGCAGCGAAACATTGTCGCATGCAGACTTATACGGCGATGCAGGGCTGTGTCGGAGTGGATCAGCTCTGAGGTTGCTTCCACCCATGGACCGGAGGGCCGTCGTCCTCTTAGAGCACAGCACCAGCAAACTGCGGTTGAGGTCAGAGCACCCTGACCATTACACAGCTCAGAAATACAGCATGCGCTCAGTTTACAAGGATCAACTGCTGCAACGTGGCAATGCACTTCACAGCCTGAGATGACGGTGTCTGTTCTGCACACATTCAAGCATATTATACATGATCTGACTCTATCAGTACTGACTGAGGTGTTTGACATCTTCCCGACATGGGTTCACGCTGATTCAACTGATATCACAGCACTGACTTGTAAATGACCTTTCTTTTCCTTCCTCTCTTTTGTACCTTGATGTTGAGTCAACAAAACTTGTGCAGAAACACTCAAGATAACTACATTTCAGCGCTCCTCGACAGGTTCACTAACTTATTTTTTAGTGAACAAATTCTGTAAAGAAAGCACCGCAAAACAACTGCAGGGTAAGCAAACACATCAATCACTGTGGTCATGTTTAACACTTGCCATCTGTCACTAGTTTTGTGAATTCCTTCTTTATGTTTGGGACTTGGGTCAACAAAACTCTGGGGAAAGAAGGTCCGGCAACAGTTACGTGCAAACACGTCTGATTCTATTTGAGAGCTTCGCCTGACAAAGACTATAAGGACATCTGACAAACTTCCACCACGCAAACACAATAAGGAAGGTGCAGTTGATGAAATATTAAACTGGCTGTTTAAAGAAGTAATTATCAAGCACATAAAGTATGTTTAGTTCATTGTCCTCGTTCACTCACCATCCTCAAGAGAGGTCAGCGATTAACACGGGCCCCAGCCTCTGAAAGGACCCCAGTTGTTTAGATGGTTGAAGGGCGGCCTTTCTAACAGTGACGCCAGCTCCCTGACAGGCTGCCAGCCCAGTGATCTGAGACCTGGCACAAATCTGGGACAGTTGTTCTGTGGCTCAGCTGGAGGAGAACAGCAACCAATTGATTTCAAAGGCTTAAACCAAACAAAATCTCACCACCTCACTTCGAAGCGAGCAGGGCTGCAGTGCACGTTACGGACTTTACAGTCACTTCTGTTTTAATCTGTTTAAAAACACAAACCACCTCTGAGTTTGTGGGAAGTGACGCTGTTAAAGAGGATGTACAGAGAAAGTAACGCAAAAAGTCGCTTCAAAGTAAGTGGCTGACAAGCTCGGGGATACAGAGAGACGTTTACTGAACAATGATGCTGCGTTTGGATTGATACACCTGCGATATGAGCACCGTGTGAAGCTTGGAGAGCGCTTTCTGTTTGTTTGTTTGTTGCTTTGCAGAGACATAAAGTGTCTATCGCTGGAACAAAGGCGTGCAACAGGTTACTGCAACTGAATAAGACGCAAACGTGACACAGCTCCGTGCTGTGTTGTCATATACAGCATGCATGCGTGCAAACGCACACACTGGAGCGTAAATTCACAGGAACGCGATTTTTAGCCCGCGTAACAGCACCTCGGCTATAACTTTTGCTGTTCTTATCGCAGGCTCATTAGCAGTTCTCGGTAAATGTCACGCCACATGCACGGAGCTATTAACAAACCCCCCTCGATTATTCTTACCTTGGAGAAAAGAAGGGGGGAAAACGCGCAGAGAGCGGTTTCTTTAAAAATTCGAGGTTACCATCGTTGTCATCCTGCTCGGTTTGCGGTGTGCACCATAAGTTTCTGCTGGGACATCAGTCCACCGCAGCAGTGCAGCGGCTCCGGGCTGCTGCTGCTGCTGCTGGGAAGTGAACTGGATGGGGAGGAAGAGGAGAGAGAGAGAGAGAGAGAGAGAAGGGTGTGGGTGGAGGTAGTAGGAGGACCTCGAAGTGTGAAACCCTGCCTTATGCATGCATGTTATAGATAAAGCAATGCAAAGATAAAACCTGACCGAGAAGGATCAACATTAACTCAACATAAGATGAATGAGAAGAAGAAAGAGTGTGAACAATGGGTGCAGATCTGTTCATCAGGCTTATGAAAGTGATAAAGCAGAACGACTCAAACAGCAGAAATTGCTGACACAGTCATCTGAGGTCATCTCATCAAAGGAGGCAAGTGTGAGCCTCATGGAGGGCTGGAGGCTCTAATAAGAAACTACAGTGGCCGTTCCCACACTGCCCAGCCACTTTGAGGTTATACTTCTAAAGATGAGCACATGGCTAGATATGAGGCTTTGTTCTTTTTTATTTATTTATTTTTCATTGTTTTGGGTTATTTTTTTTTTTTATTGTGTGTTTGTGTTGTGTTGTTTTTGTGTGGTGTGTTGTTGGGTTTTGGTGTTTTTGTTTTTTTTTAGTC